>JAULBS010037513.1:0-10065 GCA_032355785.1 Symmetromphalus regularis
TCCATGTGGTTGTTCAGTTCTTTACGAATGTTAAATCCTGTTATCACATAGTTCCATGTGGTTGTTCAGTTCTTTACGAATGTTAAATCCTGTTATCACATAGTTCCATGTGGTTGTTCAGTTCTTTACAAATGTTAAATCCTGTTATCACATACACATAGTTCCATGTGGTTGTTCAATTCTTTACGAATGTTAAATCCTGTTGTCACATAACACAGGATTCGACCGGTAAATCTAGTTCCATGTGGATGTTCAATACTTTACAAATGTTAAATCCTGTTATCACATACACATAGTTCCATGTGGTTGTTCAATACTTTACAAATGTTAAATCCTGTTATCACATACACATAGTTCCATGTGGTTGTTCAGTTCTTTACGAATGTTAAATCCTGTTATCACATACACAGGATTCGACAGGTAAATCTAGTTCCATATGGTTGTTCAGTTCTTTATGAATGTTAAATAGTTTGCTAAATTCACTTACTATGAACACTTTGTTTTTTTTAATGTTGATTGTCTATGTATTGGATATAGATGGCTGGTTTATTAAAATAGTAAAATTATTAAACAAACCATTATTTTTGTTTTAGGTGTTTTATTTTAAACAAGTAATCTGAGATCAAAATATGATGTAAATTAAGATATGCTGCCAAAGTCAGAATTACGTTTGGCTCAAGCTGCTGTATCAGTACTCTTAAATGCTATTTTCAGTCCAAAAATGGATTTCATTCAAATTGGGTATAAGTCTTAACTCTCTGAATGTTTTCATTTGCCGGGGAACATTTTTTCATTATCACATCATGAATTGCTCTGCAAATTTTAGAGATCTCTACACATTTCTAACACATAAATAAAACCTTTGCTAATCAATTTATACTGACTGGATGTAAAATAAAATTTGTTTTATTTAACAACGCCTCTAGAGCACATTGATTTTATCTTATCATTGGCTATTGGAAAAAGCATATGGTCATTCTGACATGTATTTAGAGGAAACCCACTTCTGCCACATAAGCTACTCTTTCCAATGGGTGTTTTATATGCAATTTCTCACAGATAGGTTGTGGACCACTGGTTGGAATGAACTAATTGGATGTTGTCACTAATCAAAATTTCTGAAACAAAATGTTTGCTGTTTGTTTGTATTAAACTGAACATGATTCTTTGCTCAATTTCAGACCAAATTTGTTTCTGTCTGTGTCACAGAAGTGTGAGATTGGGTATGACATTAAATCTCAGATGAAAAAACAAAACAACAAATTCTCATTTGAAGGACCCACTATTATCTATTGTCCTACCAAGAAGGCAACAATGGACGTGGCAGCTGTTGTAAAAGGTAATGGTGTAAATTTTAAAGGGTGAGGAGGGTGGGTTAATAAATTGTCTTAAGAAATTTAATATCAAAAGAGGGTGATTAACCAATGTGCTGGGGTGTTATAAAACTAAATTTCTTTCTTTTTTCAGACATATATTAATTATAATTAATGGTCTCACGTATGACAAGAAATCTTTTTTTCAAAACATAGGCTTTATTATTATTTTGTTTTTTATCAACAGTTTGTTCTTTCATCAGTTTACCTTTATCTAAATATATACAGCCATTTGTAACCTCATTATACCTACATTATTTCTCTTGGTAATATTGTTATATCTACAGATTGTAATTCTTATTTCTCTTGGTAATCTTGTTATATCTACAGATTGTAATTTTTATTTCTCTTGATAATCTTGTTATATCTATAGATTGTAATTCTTATTTCTCTTGGTAATCTTGTTATATCTACAGATTGTAATTTTTATTTCTCTTGGTTATCTTGTTATATCTACAGATTGTAATTCTTATTTCTCTTGGTAATCTTGTTATATCTACAGATTGTGATTTTTATTTCTCTTGGTAATCTTGTTATACCTATAGATTATAATTCTTATATCTCTTGGTAATCTTGTTATATCTACAGATTGTAATTCTTATTTCTCTTGGTAATCTTGTTATATCTATAGATTGTAATTCTTATTTCTCTTGGTAATCTTATTATATCTACAGATTGTAATTCTTGTTTCTCTTGGTAATCTTGTTATACCTTCAGATTGTAATTCTTATTTCTCTTGATAATCGTGTTATATCTACAGATTGTAATTCTTATTTCTCTTGATAATCTTGTAACCTGTCTAGGTTTGGGTGTCTCCTGCTGTGCGTATCATGCTGGACTTTCTTTGTCGGTTCGGAAAGATACTCATCACAAATTTGTCAATGACCAAATACAGGTAATATTTGTCATACGAAACTGCTAATAATTGTTGGGGTTTTATTAATGATCTAATACTTTTTGCTTTGAATGGTTATTATTATTATTTTATTTATTTTTAAGAATAAATTACAAAAAAAAAATTCATGTGAATTGTCTTTCAATTCAAAGATTTTTTTCTTTAATGATATTAGCAGTTTAATTATTTTAACGCATATTTATGTCTGCAAACCACTAATACTATCAAACAGAAATTATATAAACTAGTTTCCATGCTTATAAAACTAAACAATGCAGACTTTTAATAACGTCTCATTTACATTATTTGTAATATTATATGTTATGTATTTGTTTGTGCTATTTTCCATTCCAACCAGTGGTCTACAACTGGTTATCAAATGACGTGGTATATGTTGTCTGTCTGTGGGATGGTACATATAAAAGATCCCTTGCTGCTTATCGGAAGGAGTAGCCTATGTGGTGGCAGTGGGTTTCCTCTAAAGACATATGTCAGAATCAATATATATATATATGACGTCCAATAGCCGATGATAAGATAAAAATCAATTGGCTCTAAAGGCATCGTTAAATAAAACAAACTTTACTTAAGGGGATATTCAAACAGTTGGTTCTCAGACCTCTAGACATTTGTTCAACCCATGTTTATTTCTAGTGATCAGCTTGTATATCTAGTAATTTGTTATTTCAACAACTTTTCCTTTGTGAATCAGCAATTCATTCTTTGTATACACCGGTCAGTAAGTGTGATTTTTGTCTCAAATAGTTAAAATCGAATGACCCTATCTCACTTGTTGATGCTTCAGTGGGTAATGCAGAATATTACTTGGGGTGGATTAACACAGACAAAAAATATAAGCCACGTTTCTTGCTGTTGGTAACATTGCCTAAAACCATGGGGAAATTTAAAAGAGGTCCTATACAGCCATGTATTATGAATTGTAAATTTTATTTTATCATAAATTTTGTTTTCCAAAGTTTTTTCTGTTTACAATAAGCAAAAATCATTTCAATTTCAATATATTTAGTAAGTCTGTTGTACACTTGTTGTGAACGTGTGTTCAAATTCTTATTTTTGTTTCTTTAAATGAATGATATATATTTATGTTTTAAATTACACTATTTACATTGGTGAATGTAACAAAAGAAATCTTTTTAGTAGCATACAGAACAATATATACTCAACCAAAAAAGAAAGTATGCATGTTGAAATATTTTTGTTTATGGAGTGGTCACAGTAATGGACAATTGGCAGCAAACGTGTGCAATTTGTGATAGTACAGCACACACACACACAACCTCCTAAATGATGCGGTTATCTAATTCCAGAATTTCTTTCATAAATGTTGTCTGGTTTATGAAATAAATGACTTGATCACATGCATACGTTTTTGGTTGAGTATGTAAAAAAGGTTTTTAATATTGTATAGCAGTGTGTGATTTGTTTGTATTTCAGTGGTGCAAGTTTGATGACGATGTTGTGTCAAGATGTTCAAAGGTTGAAGTTCTTGACCACAACTATGGAGGTCAAGATGATGAACTGTCTGTTAAACACTGTACAAATGCTTACATGTTGGTGTATGTCAGAGAGAGTCACTTGGGTAAGAGAGTCAGTTGGATTCTAGTTCAATTGGTAGAGTATTTGGCTGAGGTTTCATTGGTAGTAGGGTCAAATCCCTTGGTAAACTGATTTTTTCAGTAATAGGTTTTTTTGCCATTCCATCCAGTGCAGAATGTCTGGTATATCAAAGGTCGTGATAAGTGCTGTCCTGAGTATGGGAAGTACATATAAAAACACATCTGCTGATGTAAAAATGTATTGGGTTTTCTCTAAAAAATACATACCAAAATTACAATTTCAATGACGACTAATAGCTGATGATATCGGTATGCTCTAGTGGTGTGTTATGTGAAACACTTAAAAGAATTAAAACACTTGTCATTTAGTCATGTGGAATTGTTTTTTTTATTTATATTGTATTTTTTTAACGACCCTCCCTCCCCCCCGCCACCACTCCCAACACACAAATATTTATTGGCTATTATTGGTCACACTGTGATCATTTAAACTTTTTTTATTTTTTAAACATGTATTCATATATACATGTACAAATTATATCCATGGTTATAACCTTCTTGGTTTGTCCAAGTTGCAGTTTATTAAGTACACTTAATAAAATTTATAATTTGTGAGATTTATAGAACTTGTAACAGAACATTATTAGTGTGTTCACCTTTGAAGAAAACAGGTTAATTTTCTTCATGATCAACCACAACATAAATATGTCTTAATGCAAGATGTAATGCTAACGTTATTTTTTTTTTTTCAGAATCCTTCCAGTCTATTAATGCAAGTGATATTCCAGAAACACTGAAATGTCGGTTAGCAGAGGAAAGGTAAAGTAGAAGTAATCATATATTAAATGACACTGACAGAGTTTAAACCCATCACAATTATGTACTGGAAAATATTTTTGTTACAACACTTGATTTTAAAGTTATTTCCATGTATGTTTTTTAGTTGTTCACACCTCATTAACTTCGTTAATTGGTAGTTTAAAAATTAAATAATAAAAATAAATCCATTGGATAATGTAATGACTATGAAGGGATAAATCTAAGGAAGCTTGGGGTTGAATACATAATAAAAACAGAATGATGCAAAACAATTGTTGTTATTTACAGGAGGTTAGAAGCTCAGAAACGTAAGGAGAGAACAGAAGCCCATCTGTACATGAATGTGAATGTTTTGCTGGAAGACAACTTCTGTGGTTTCCAAGGCAATGATCTCTTTGATCTAGAAAAAGTAAACTACAGGTGTGTGTTCCTTTTTTAATTTGTGATATTGCGACATGAATATTATAAAATAAGAAATATTGGAATATCCAACCCGCTCTCCAACACGTACTTTTTAATTTATTATTTAATGTTGTTGGAAGAATAATTTTAATCAAAGCGTCATTCACAAATTACCAAATGTTTGACATCTAAAAGTAGTTAATGATATATTCTTAATATTTTTAATAAATGTTTTTTGTTTTGTAGAAATTTCAAAGTGAAAAAAACTACCACCTTGGAAGAGCTTATTGAAATGTTAGCAGAGAATTTAGTAAGTATAAAGAATTTTTTTTCCATGGTAAGAACTTAAAATGTCTTGGAGATGATATAGTCACATAATGCTATAATGACTTTTGCTTCTCCATTCCACATTCAGGCATGAGGATGTATGCCTATCAGCATATATACGTGCCAGTAAAGTTCAAGTTACGACTCAAGGTATATTCATTACGCCCCAAGGCTTTGAGTAAAAAAAAAATTGCTTCTCAATGTTTTTCTCAATTTCTGTGCACTGAGGCAACGAATCGGCCTCCAAAATACCCAAATTCATTTTCGGGTGGGGGACATCCCAAAACACCCAATTCATTTTCGGGTGGGGAATGTTACCCTCCTGAACCCCCTATCACTCACTACTTTTTCCAATTTCCATGCCTAACATTTTATTTTGTCATATTTTTTTAAAAAGGTAGAAAGTGAAACAAGAACTTGTGCTAAATATTTTTCTCTTGGGTTTAAACTTTCAATATATTTTTTAATGTTTTCTCAGAAATTAAATGTTAGATGAATAAATAATGTGCATAATTGCTACAGCGGCTGTATGAGCATTTTTTTAAGACCAGTTTTAAAATTTATTGTTTACACAAGGCTTAAATATGTCAAATTTTTCTTTCAGAAATATCCAGTGAAGCAAATTAGACCATGGCCATTTCTCTGTCGTCAGAACCAGACCTTCAGACCAACGATGATTGACATTGAGGCAGACCGTAACAAATCAGTATGAAAAATTGTTTTCTTTTCTCTAAAAGTTTCTCTTTGAATATCTTATCATAAATGGCATTTATGGCACTTATTTAATAGCTATTCCAGAAAATATTTGTTTATTCTGCATTAAAACTTATACTTGTTTTATTTTATTCAAAGGATTGGTAAAGGATTTAAATTTAATTCTTTAATGTTCAAAACAGTTAAGTAATGAACGTTGATAGACTTTATTGTATTTGCTCCTGTTTAATAGTTAGATCCAGGCCAATCTAATGGGTCTTCCATGCCCTCTGCTGGTAGTTTTCCCATTGTAATTTGGGTTCCACTAACTTTAAACACCCTCCCCACCTTTCAGTGTTAAAAATCTTTGTAGTATCATCACGAATGGTAGCTTCTTTATATTTTTAATCTCTGTACCGGTTTCAACCTAGAGTGAGTGCTCTGCAATGCTCCATGAGTAGGCGTACACCACTTGAACTGATCAGCGGTCCACAGTTGGTTTGTCGAAGATCATGATATGTGCTGTCTGTGGGAAAGCACATATATAAGATCCCTTGCTGCTAATTGGCAAGAGTAGTCTATTTGGCAGTCGCAGGTTTCCTCAGAAGACTATGAGTCACAATACATCATATGTTTGATACCTAATAGCCACAGAATAAACATTGTGCTGATGTGTAGTTAACCAAAGAATCCTTTACAGTGTCATTGGACAACCCCCATCAAATATTACTGGAACCCCTATCTTTTAATTAATTGGTTTATGAACTGCTGATAAGCTAATTACAGTATTATTTGAAAATAAATATTTATTCGTGAAAACATTACACAGTACTATAATTATAGTATCTTGTTTTGTTTTTTATCAAACAGGTACAGGATCTGTCAGAGAATGATTGTCCATGGTTTGTGTTCGTTGAAACTCTCAGTCCAGAAAGCGGCTTGAAAGAATTGCCTCCCTTCGATAAAGAGAGTAAGTTTAAAAAGTCAAATTAAAAATATGTATATTTTAGTAATAAAATTGTTGTTGGGTCATAAAAAAGGTAACAAATTATTTCACTTTGAATATCAACTTGGGAAAGTGAATACAAAAAATGTCTTGTTGCTAATGTAAAAAGATTGCAGAATGTTTCTGAAGAATTCACAGTTAGAATTTTTAAATATTTGACATTCAGGAGGCAATTGGATTTCAAATTTCACGAAAAACACCTTTTCAGTTCCGTGCTTTTGGATCATGGCAACCCATCAAAAACTGTTTTTTGGTTCTGTGAAATTTAGTGATGGTAACATGAAAATCATGGGAATGAAATTTCGGTTCAGTGATTTTGACAACAGGATACCAACACTCTACTGGTAACGATCGTTTCCGTGAAATCATATGGCCTGATTAAGTAGCCAACGATTAATAAATAATGTGTTGTTATTAGAAAAAATGATAATAAAAAACATGATACACAGTGGAATCATGTATAATATCCTATAATTAACATGTTTCTACTGTAGACCACATATCTTAATGTTTGACACTTTACAAGCTGTGGGTTAAATAGTGTGTTGGGGGTTTCATTAAACGAATATTCTGTTCCAATTTTGTTTTTAACAGTGTAAGTATCTATATACTGGCAATTAAAATATCACTAACTATATGTACTTTTGTTTTAGGTGATGTGCTTTTGTTTCTGAAGATGTACGATCCCAAGACTAAGTCATTGTCTTACTGTGGACATATTTATGTACCAATTTCAGCCAAAGCAGGTTTGTTTTATTTCATTAATATTCATTTTTTTAAACTTTATACTGCAATGTTTTGTTTAAAAATATGGCATTGTGAACCACTCTGTAAAAAAGCTAAAAGTTTTCTTCTTAATTTTGAAATATAAAATCCAGGTTTGATTCTTCTTCTTTATATCGACATTTTTATCTCACAGAATTTTAAAAACGGAAGTTCTTTCAAGTTTTAACATGAAATTTTTATTTTTCATTTGGGAATTCATTGTAAATTTTTAATAAAATTATTCTAAAATTGTATTTCAACAATTCTGTGAATTGAACATAGTATTTTTTGCATTTTCGGAGCTGTGGTTTTTACATTTTATTTTCTAGTGTTTAATTTATATGCTTGTGGTTTTAATTTCAGTGGAGTTAGTTCCAGAACTGAACAGAAAAGCTGGCTTTCCTATTTCAACTCCACTGATAATTTACGAGGTTTGTACCTAAATAATTGCATTGTTCTCTGTTAATAACTACAATTTTATCTTTGCTTATTCCACCTAGGGAGAGAAAAAGAAATGTTTATTAAGCAGGAATAATTTTTGGTTAAATTCTATCGGAATCCTTTTGCATTTCTAGGACATAACGTCACAGGAATCCACAAGAATTCATTACTTTAAATCATTGATAAATTAATTCAGAATTTGATGATAAATAATAAAATTTGCATATGGATATGTACCTCATATTTTATAATAGATTTGTCTGATGTATTTCATTTGTGAGCAAAAATATGACGATTTATGCTTATGGCAGTATTAAAAGAATTAAGTTCCCCCCAACACATTATTTATTCATTGACTTTTAAGTGTCAGACATATGGTATTTTGCGACTTATAGTCTTTAGAAGAAACCTGCTTCTGCAACATAGGCTACTCTTTCCATTTAACATCAAGGGATTGTTAATATGTGTTTTCTTACAGACAGAGTAACACATACCACAGCCTTTGATAAACCAGTTGTGGACCATTGATTGGTGTAAGTGAGATTCCAGTCAAAGAATGAGCCTTGTTATGTAAAACCACAGGTCATTGTTTAATTAGTGGTTTATTAAAAAAAATGTCTTGAAGTGTTTACAAATAGGTCATCGGATCGATCCTTCTCAGATGCAGCTTTCCATTTGCACTTTGGGCTATTTTCCGTTCCAACCAGTGGTCCACAACTGGTTCAGCAAAGGCAGTCGTATGTGCTGTCATGTCTGTGGGACAGTGCATATAAAAGACCCCTTGCTGCTTATTGGAAAGAGTAGCCTATGTGGCAGCAGTGAGTTTACTCTAAATATGTCAGAATGACCATATGATTGATGTCCATTAACCGTTGATAAGATAAAAATCAATGTGCTCTTGAGGCATTGTTAAATAAAACAAACTTTAATTTTTTGTTTACAAATATTTCTTTGCTTTCCAGTCTTGAATATGGATGGAATAGTTCTGTCCTTGATTGCTGCAAATGAATGATTGTTTTTCTACAATATCATAATACTTAAATGCCATTTTTATGAAAAGCCCTACAAATAATGGATTTCATTTTGCTTTTGAATTTATACAGAAATAAATATTACCACCAAAAAGATCTTTCTCCAAAACGGACTAGAAATATAAACATTTCTTTAAAGCATTAAGCAGTTATTAAGATATATTTTGGTTAGATTGGTAAAATCTATCTGTTACAGACAACGTGACGTCACATCAAATCTTGTGGTGAAACATAGTTCAGCCCAGCTGTGCTGGTTGGCAATGCTGACGTCACATCATGTCTTTGTGTGACACAGTGGGATCTTCGGTCTGTAGTAAGCTTTTTAGTACTAGCTGTGCATTACTAACTATCTAGACAAAATCACTACCATAATACTCTTGTCTTCATATTTGGAACTTTAGAGGGCAATATTTACAGTGAAAATGTCCAATTAATCTTGTGATTCATGAAACATTCAATGTGGCTGTTTAATACATACAATGTGATCTTACATGTACCGACAAGAGATAAAACTGATGGCACTGCTTCAGAACCAAAAGGGTCTAAGTTTGGCACTTACTGGTATCACAGAATTCCCCAAAGTGAGCTGCATCTGGTGGATAAAAGCTGTATGCAGGTTTTTCAGAGGTTTCCCCAGAGCGTTAAGGCGGCACGGTCCATGCTCCCTTACCTCATCAAGTAAGCGCTTTCATGTCTGGTAAGCGCCTTAACTCAAGTACCGTGTCGGCTTAATTTG
>JAULBS010037524.1:0-10065 GCA_032355785.1 Symmetromphalus regularis
ACGTCCAATAGCCGCTGATAAGATTAAAAATCAATGTGCTCTAGAGGCGTCGTTAAATAAAACAAACTTTATTTATTTGTGACCAAAGTGGCGAGGCTCCGACGGGTCTATTGGCGAACGGGGGGTTGGTGGCCGTTCTTCGGATGAAGCGGGGAATGGGGGCGGGCCTGAGCTACGGCGTCTGCGTAGGCTAATTGATAGGTGGGTCGGTCCCTCTACCCCGCTCTTTCAAGGGGGGTAGCGGCATCTGATTCCCGGATCTATGATCGGCTTCTAGGATACTCTGCAGGGACCCCCCTCCATCCCCCCCTTCTTTCGGGGTCCTGCACCTCTAGGTCTTTTCACCGGAATCTACACTTGGGCTTCTAAAGTAATAATTAATAATAATTTTTTAGACAGACCACCCAAATTTAAATATACTTCCTCGTAAATCAATAAAAGTCCCCTTTTATCCACTAAAGCAGTAAACTAACCACCAAAATATTTTCTTTTCTCTCTTCATTCTACTCTTTTCGCCCCGAAACCAGTGCCCTTATCTTAAGATAATGGGCCCGTGGTAGGCATGCCCGAACCGATTGGACGTGGACATGGTTCAAAATTCAAACCTGTGAAGCGGTCGTTCGTCGGATCGATCCTTCTCAGTGGACCCAACTGCAGTTTGTGCTATTTTCCGTTTCAACCAGTGGACCACAACTGATTAATCAAAGGTCATGGTATGTGCAGTCTGTGGGATGGTGAATACAAAAGATCCATTGCTGCTTATCGAAAAGAGTAGCCTATATGACGGCAGCGGGATTGACGTCCAATAGCCGATGATAAGATACAAATCAATGTGCTCTAGGGGAGTTGTTAAACAAAAACAAACTTTAACTTTGTCTTGCCTTAACACCACCTGATATACACAGTGTGGATATGCTTACGATGTAGCCAATGGTAGAACATACCCTTTTTGCGAACATTGGTATCATTATTCTTAGCAGATTCATCAGTGCAGACCATTACGAATTAACCTGTTTCCCTTGAGATTTGGTTCTGGTTGCATTAATCTGGCGTGAAAGTTTACAGAGAAGTTAATAGTCAAGCAAATCTCCACATGTTTGGAATCTACCAACATTTTAAGTAGAACATTGCCTACCCTCTCCCCCATATTTTTCGCCAGTTTTTACTTTCATTAAAGATTTGTGGTTTTGCTCAACACATTTTATACACACATACAAATTAGCCCCAGGATCGGATACACAAATTTTGGAAGGGGGTTCAAAATCACTTGAAAAAACTTTGATATTGGAAAAACAAAACAATTGCAGTACTTTTATAAATAAAATTTTTGAAAACCAACATTTTGAATATAAATATTTTAATGAAAAAACGATTTTCATGTGAGTTTTAACTATTTTTCACACTTCAATTGACATTTTTCTTACCGTGGCAACTATATTATATAAATATAATGTACACAGAAAGCGTACCGGTGACTCATTGGTATAGTTTGGGTCTTTTTTCTAGTGAGACAAAATGCTAGTGGGGGAATGGGGGGGTAGTGGTTGGAGAAAAAAATGGGCGCTTTAATATTAATCACATTAATTTTTTTTCTGCAAAATAATCTAGTGAGGCAGTTGCCTCATTGTCTCAATGGAAGCTACACCACTAAGAGGACACGTTTAATATATGGCAAGCTATAAAGATTTAATCAGTGATTTTAAGGCATCGGATTTCACAGACCTAAAACCAACTTAATATGACCTGTTTTACCACAACGTGAATTTATGGAATATAAATTATGTGAATCTTGATTATCAACACACCAACAATTTAAAGACATATTCCCGCGGAATTTAAGGGGCTTCGTTCTCTAAATATTGATTACGAATGAAACTTACATGCGTTTGAGATATTAGATCTCGCTTTCATATCACGCAAGACGTTTTAAGTGAACCATGGTATAGGGAATTACATGCCGAGTCGATCGATTTCATTTCACATTTAAAAATGAGAATTCTTCAAATTTCAAGAAATGTTTTGCAGCTACAATAATATTCAGACGTTTCAAAAGAACGGCTAATGGGCGAATACCCGTCACGTGACTCTAAATATATACGTCACACCTCCTTCAGCGGAAAAAAACCCGCTATTTTTTCGATTTATTTGTCCGTGAGCATAATTCATTATTTTTAAAATATTGATAATACGCGAGATACGGTGGCTATGTAAGTAGTTGAATGAAGTATTTCTATGGACAAACCAAATGTTTATATTTAAAATTAATTGTTTGGAAATTAATTAGATCGAGGGGCCATGGGACTATGCGTTTAACTAACATTAATTTATCTTAATAATTGCAGATTAATTGGTGTCAAAGTGAGTAACCTTTAGAAAAAACAGTTTGAGTTCTAATGAAACGCATTTTAACCTCTGTGTGTGTGTTGTTGTTGTTGTTGTTTCAAGAATGCAAGAGAAACAACAAATTTTCAAAAACAAATATGCTTATAGAGATTTGTGATACCTAGACTTTTTTCAGGATTTTTGACCAAATTGTTCTCATCTGTGTTACATTCTGTCTTACTTGAAAACTGATCGGTATGTTTATGATGCAGTATTATTTAGTGAATCAAAAACATTGTAGGGGTAGACCACTAACATTTCCAAACATTGTTTAGTTAGTGGCTATTACTTTCAACATGGTATTTGCGATACGTATCTATAGAAGAAATTTGTCTACATTTCTGTAGTCTGCATGAAAGGGTATTTTATATTCGTTGACTTTCGCATAGTTAGAACAATGCGAGACATGCATACCAAAACCTTTGATATTACTCCCTTGTGGACAACTATTCCCCCCCCCCCCCCCTTGTTACAGGAAAGCCTTTGCTCGTACTTGCCTGACACCTGAAAACTGAAAGTGGTACACAGCAAAAATAGCCACATGTTTAACGTACGTTCATGAACGTAATATTTTCATGTAAATAGGCAGACGTGTGTTTAACGTACGTTTAAAAAACTGTACGTTAAACATGATAAAAGTGTTTTTCATATAAATGTTAAACGTACGTTAATGACATGCACAATAACATGGAAAGGGCTTCTGTAGATATTTATGTTTCACTGTTGCTATGGACACCATCTTGGTTGCTAAGGAAGGTATATTTAATTTAATTTTTTATATATCCATTATACATTTCTGAATCAAGTACATATAAAATCATACAGAGGCCACTTTTCTAATTACTTTAGACAACGGTTATATCATTGTTAAGAACATTTACTAAGAACACATGGTTGATTACTAGGGAAAGAAACACCATAAATACTCATATATGTTAAACGTACGTTCTGTTAAACGTATATTCAAGAAACGTATGTGAAACATGTTTTCAAACTATTGATTAACATAACATATGTTCGACATATGTCGCCAATTCACATGTGAAACATATGTGACTATTTTCGCGGTGTATTACTATAAGTCCACGCTCAAAATTAATGAGTAACTGATCGCTCTCAGACGAAATCTCGAGTTTAGGGTTATCTATATAATACCCGTATGTAGTCTGTAAGATCTCTCTCTCACCCCTCCCCGCTCGATGTGGGAAAATGTATTTAAATATTGGCTGTATATATATAAATTATGGATATTATTGTTTTTAATATTAGTTTTTCTTAAACATTGGTCATGGGATAATGAACATTATGTTATGTTTTTAAATTATTATTATTATTTTTTGTTTTGCTTTATAACATACTGTACACTGCCAATACTGATAAATGTCTGTTGAATACATTGTGCATTGTTAAATAAATTATTTTTAAAAGGTTCTTTGGGTTTTTTTGTGTTGAACTTCAATGCCTTGCCTTAACAGAGCGGAACATAGCTCAAACAGTAACATCTTTTAAATAATTGTAATTAAACAAAATTCTTATATATTTATTTTCGGCGTGCTCTTTTTAACCCCTTTTATTTTTAATTAGGCATGAAATTCCTGGCTATTGTGGCTGTAGGCAATTGTGGTTTATAAGTTTTTGTCGCAGCCAGCTACCCAGGTCTGTGTCCAGCTGAGCATACTGTCATGATCATATCAGGCCCGTACGCGGCGGGGAGGGGGGGGGGGGTTGCGACGGGTGCGCACGCAGAGATCAAACAAACTTTAACTTTGTCTTGCCGTAACATCACCTGATATACACAATGTGGATATGCTTACGATGTAGCCAATGGTGGAACATACCCTTTTTGCGAACATTGGTATCATTATTCTTAGCAGATTCATCAGTGCAGACCATTACGAATTAACCTGTTTCCCGTGAGATTTGGTTCTGGTTGCATTAATCTGGCGTGAAAGTTTACAGAGAAGTTAATAGACAAGCACACCTCCACATGTTTGGAATCTACCAACATTTTAAGTAGAACATTGCAGGAACGGAATCCAAGGCCGTACCCTGATCAAAATCCTAGGGTAGGGACACTACTTTTCATAAACAAATTTGCATTATACAAATTAAACCCTTAGTTAATACAAATAGTTAAATAACCAATTCTTTCAATTTTTAATAGCCTACCCTCTCCCCCATTTTATTCGCCAGTTTTTACTTTCATTAAAGATTTGTGGTTTTGCACAACACATTTTATACACACATAAAAATTAGCCCCCGCCTTGAAAAATTAGCCCCTACATTTTGAGCATCCGTCCTACCTGCATAATAACCACGGTCGGATACACATTTTGGAAAGGGGTTCAAAAATCAATTGAAAAAAATTTAACATAGGAAAAACAAAACAATTGCAGAACTTTTATAAATACAAATTTTGAAAACCAACACTTTGAATATAAAATTTTTAATGACGAAAAATCGATTTTCATGTGAGTTTTAACTATTTTTCACACTTCGATTGACATTTTTGTTACAGTGGCAACTATATTATATAAATATAATGTACACAGGAAACGTACCAGTGATTCATTGGCGTAGCTTGGGTCTTTTTTTCTACTGAGGCAAAATGCTGAAGGTGAGGGGGGGGAGGGAGTCCGGAAAAAAAATGGGCGCTTTAATATTAATCACATTAAAAAAAAATCTGAAAAAAAATCTAGTTAGGCGATTGTCTCAATGGAAGCTACGCCACTGTGACTATTTCAATAAAACAGTTTGGCAATAATTAACACTATCGTGATAGAACTGAAAGTTTAAAATCACCAAGTAACAGTATATATTATGGACATTTCGTACAAATTATTTACCTTACAAGTCTTATAATGTATATATTTTTCTTTTTTTTAAATTTGACAAATCAAAATAAATGCTGTGGAGAAATAGTGTTCACGGCATTTTCCACGGCTATTTTAGCGTAAAGTTAACTTTATTTTTTAATAATTTTAAAAAATACCTCCGAAAGAAATTAACTCCACGGCAAAAAAAGTGCCACGGGCAATTTCAGGGATTATGTGGTAAAATGTCCTTTCCTGTGTTTGGTCATCTGGTTGGATCTGTTGAATTTCTTACCACATACGTTACACCCGTAGAACTTTATGCCACTGTGACGACGCATGTGTTCCTTCAAATGCCAGCTTTTCTTGAACTTGCTGCCACACTCCTCACATTTATATTTCCTGTCTGTGTCCTTCTCTCCAACGTGCTGGAAGCGGTGGGCATTCAAATCAGTAGCCTTCTCGAACGTTTTCAAACAAACACAACAGCTCAATATCTTTTTTCTAGAGCCAGGATTTCTGTGGTCACGAAAACCTGTTGCCAGACATTCTTTTGCAGTCATTGTAGCGTTATTTATGACGTTGTTGGTTACATCGTTTGTGGCGTTACTCGTGGATTTACGTGTGACGTCATCTGTGTTCATTGTGACATCACCAGCGACTTTATTTGTGACGTCATCAGTGGTGTTCAGTTTGAAGTCCTTGTTCATTGTGACGTCACCCGTGGCTTTACGGGTGACATCATTTCTATTGTCTACTATGTGGGAAAGGCAATGAGTATCCAGATCACTTTCAGAATCAAACGTCATGAAACAGACCCTGCAGCAGATGTTCTTGATCTGTTTACGTTCGTGAGACTGTTTGTGAATTAGAAAATCTAAACTCGTAGGAAGAATATTTCCACACTGCCTGCAAGTAAGACTCTGAACACCGGTGTGCCTACCAAGATGTATCAGAAGCGACTGAGTTGACTCAAACTCTTCACCACAAATACAACACATCAGATCTTTCAGACTATTCTCGAGATGCCACTGCACGTGCACAGCGTGATTTCGCTTCAAGCGAAAACAGTGCCCACAATGCATACATGAAAATGGTTTGACACCTTTGTGTTCTAAAGAGTGTTTTTCAAGCTGGTCTGAGTCAGAAAAACTCTTCTCGCATTTCAGACATTTGTAAGGGTCGTATCCGTAATGTGAACGTAAGTGCCTCGTGAGGGTCTGTGCACGTGAGAAAAATATTCCACACGCTGGGCAAGCCAATTTATCTGCAGACACTAACTTTTCGTCCAAACCTACAAAATCCTCTGCAAGTGAACTGCCAACGATTCCAACAGCTGGTGTTCCTCTACATGTATTAGTGTTAATACTCGCCCTATCTGAATAATCTTCAACTCCTAGACTCTGGTTTCTGCTTGCTGCAAGAGTGTGTCTGTATATGACTTCACTGGACGCACCATATGCCACATTTCTTTCAGTTTCGCTAACCTCTTGTTTGATATTAAGATTACGTCCTTCACGTTCAGGTCTGATGGGATCTACAGGACGCTGCTTATTAGAACAACTTTCAATGTTTGATACAGACCACGAAGGTGTTTTCTTTATGGTTACTTTATCTAAAGAATGTGTGTCTGTGGTATTATTTGAGAATCTGGAAACACATAAGGAAGGAACCGGTGATTGAGACACTGATAACGAACTTAAGTCTTGCTTAACACTATCTATATGAAGATTGGATGTTTGTAGGCTTACATTTATTGGGGAATTACCCTTGTCTGACCGTTTGGATAATTTTGTTTTGGGTCTAAATGAATCTGCTAGGTACACTTCGAGTGGTATTAGTGGTTCTGCAGATGATATCTGATTACCCTGAACCAACACATTTTGAATAGAACCTCCACTTACACAGAATTCCACATTTTGGTCCATGTCATCTGAAGAATAGTCTGGACTTATAGATTCCTCCATCAAAGCCATTTTCTTTGCTTCGTTTCCACCAACCACGCTGGAAATTACAGGAGATGATGCGTTGCCAGTGATATGACAAAAAGTTTCATTAAGCTTTTGTGTAACATCATTTTGATCGACAGAAACCACCGTAGTCTCTTTCGTCATACTCTGATCGTCAGTTCCAACAAGACGTGTTGACTCAATGACGTCATTAGGAACGTCTGCTATTCTGGAATCTGATACCAGCTGTTCATCTGGAATCGTGGTAACATTGTTTAGAGTTTGAAGACTTTGGAATCTCATGTTAGCACGTGACATACTCTTCATCTGAACATTATATCCACCAGAAGTTGTACTCCGATTCTGAAATTTTCTGTTGTGATGCACTTCCATTTGGTATGATATGAACTGATTTCCACCATTAGACTGTAATATTATAGCGGGTGGTACAACACTGGCGTCACTGGGTGTGTTTGACAAATGAGTATTTGTTAAACCTTGCACTGTTTGAATTTGGGTTACATTTGCTGAACTTCCTGCAAAAACAGCTCCGGTAAAACAAGTCTGAAAAGGTATGGAAGCAATTCCTTTTGCATTGGTAAATGTTTTGTTAGATGGATTTGACATTCCCAATAAATGTACTGGATAACCATTTTGATTATTTACTACATTTGCATACATGGCTGCCTAGGTTTCTAAAAAGCTTCAGCATTTGAACGTAGCCTGTTTCTTTGGAGTATAGTTAGATCACAAAAAGCGTCTTCAACGCAGTGGCATACTGATATTAGTATAAAATGTTTGTATTTATGGTTAAACCACTGTTAACCACTGAACAGTCTGCCTATTAAATAAGAAACGTGTCCAAAACGAAGTCTTGTTTTGATATTTATAAGATGTGGAGTAAGATTCTGTTGAAAGAAGATCTGACATCAGTACAAATGTCATTCATGAAATTAATCAATGCAGCATTGTTTTAGAATATAAGATATCTACACAGATCTTCAGCTCTGCCTCTTGGCTGAAAAACAAGGAACAATAAATAATAATGATAAATAATAATAATAATGGATCGAGGATATTTTTAAATTGGGGAATATGCCCCCACTACACACAAAAGAACTAAGAATTTTGAAAGAGGGGAAATGAGAAGAAATAATGTCAAGATATTTATTACTGAAAGGGGTTTTTGAATGTGCAGGGATATAATTACAATCGTGAAAAACTTGGCTGCCTATTCCCAGCTTAACCCGCCTGCAACCCCTCCCAATAATCACTTAATATTATCTCCTGTGTGTTTGCATAGTCTGAATTTTCAAGGCCGTAACTAGGATGCACTAGGAGAGAATGGAGAAATTTTCAGCCATTTCAGGGATATTACATACTGGCATTTCTGAAAGGGGGCGGGGGAGGAGGTCCAAATATAATGGGTGAATAGGACTGGGGGAAAATGGTTAATTTTCAAGTCCTTCCACTCGGAAAAAATATATTAAAAAAATTATTCTATAATTAGGTGGGTCCGAACCCCCTGTACCACCCTCTGGATCAGCATCAATAAACAGTAAATTGTGACGTTTCCTTATTAAGTTTGTTTAACTTTAATAGGTTTGTTTGTTGTTGGGGTTTTTTAGGCAGCGATTTTTGTTTTGGATCCACCCTTGAATGACTAAACTTCAGCAAATATTTCCAAAAACGAAGCACCCTTTGTGGGCCTCGTTCTGTTTACCTCTAGCTCAAGGGACATAACTGTTTTCCAAACCAAACCGTTATTTTTATTATTATTTTGCGTTTCAACTAACCTGATAACCTGTATTACTGTCACATACTGCAGCATGATCTGTCCTTGCACCATTAAATAAAGAGTAAAATAAACAAGATTAAAACGTCATTGTTCATTCAAAACAATCCAAGTGTCCACACAACGAAAAAACCTTTTGTCACGTGATTCACTACAAGACCCAAATTGGGATAGATTAGTTGAGCACGATATTAATTAGATCAGAGATTAGGGCGGATCCAGATATCCTCTACCACCGTTGGAGAAAGATAATCAGTGTTCATATTACCAATGCAGAGGCAGATCAAGAGGGTCCAGACCCTCCCCGTAGCCTCCCCCGCCCCAGAGTATAATTTTATTGTAATTAACATTCGACACAACTCCTTAAATAATTGATTTGATTTATTGGATATGTTTATCGACTCATCCCCCACCCCCAAACACGAACTAATACCAGAGGCGGATTCAGAAAAATCCATTTTGGGGGCCCAATAATATGATGCCGATTCCTCGGAGTCTTTGACGTTAAAAAATAATAATAATAATATTAAAAATTAATTTTAAGTAATAAAATTTAGGGGGTTGGGTGGGCCCCTGGTGTCTCTCCAAGATCTGCCACTGAATACGGGAGCCACAGAGACTGGCTTTACAGAATTAACTTTGTTCACTCCCGCACTGTTCCATTGACTCTTTCATGGCCGTCGGAATTGGGGCCAATAATGTGTCCAGAAGCCATTAAAATCGTTTCTCCAGTATTTTCAAATTTTCCAGAATGGTCCAGCAGCTCCATATTATGCAAAACCTGGAGACACGAAAGTGAATATATAAAAACAATAAATATGAATGCATCCGAATGCTCAATTCTTTGCAAGACATCAAACGTAGCCTGCATTTCGGCAGTAAATATAGAAGCCGAATCAGGTAATCTCTAGGAAATTGTTTCAGAAAGAAACACTGTAGGCTGGTACTAGTTACAGCCATGGGCGTAAATCCCGGGAGGGGGGAGGGGCACGTCCCCACTTTTTTGACAGGGGGACGCCTATATAATTATCCCCCCACTTTTTGCTTACAAAAACTGAAAATTTCAATGAAATTAAAATGCCTAAATAATAATCTTTACCAGTATTTCTCTTTATTGTATCAATGT
>JAULBS010037531.1:0-10065 GCA_032355785.1 Symmetromphalus regularis
CCGATAAGCAGCAAGGGGTCTTTTATATGCACCGTCCCATAGACAGGACAGCACATACCAAGGCCTTTGATAAACCAATTGTGGACCACTGGTTGGAACAGAAAATAGCATGAGAGAAGAGTTTCTGACAGACAACCTGATGGATGATCTCCTTTCCTGGATTTGTTTTTTTCTTCTTTAATAATTTATTAGTAAATGTTTCATCTCAGATATCAATCTGACCTAAATACTGATATTTATTTTTAACAGGTTTTATTTTTCTGACTGAAGATATAAATCTATCAATGTTTTGCTGAAATAATTTGACTTCCACGATCAGGATTTGAACCAGTGACCCTCTATGTGAGAAGTCATAATGGATGTATGAGTGGACAGATGGAAGTAAAATAATAATGACTGATTGATGGATGTATGGATTGATGAAATAATGGATGGATGGATGGACGGACGGACAGACAAATACACAGAGATAAGGAAAATAATGGAGATTTGTGGATGGATGGATGGATGGATGAATGGATGGATGGATGGATGAATGGATGGTCAGACAAATATGTAGACAGAAGTAAAATAATGGATATTTACTGATGGATAGATAAATGGACAAAAGTGTGGATGGAGAGATGGATACGGATGGACAGAAGATTGGATGGATAGAAAGTATGATGTGGACAGATTGAATTATATTACCCACTCGGAAATACCCCACTCTTTAATAATAACATACAGTGGAGTACATAAGTAAACGTTCAGGTACAGAGTTACAAACCCGATTGAGCACAGCTGACAGAAATAGACTGGCAGAAAACATTCGGTAGGCAGACAGACAGCTGTGGTTAGGCTACCCAGTCTATGAATCATACATTCAAAATGCAACATTATATATAGCCAGCCTGTTTACGCGACCAGCCCACAATCAAAGAACAAGCACGTAAAGAGGTACTTCTGCCAGCTAAGCAAAACGAAAGTGCAACCATGCAAAATACTATTGTATAAAGTGATTTCACAGCTAATGTCTCTATATGTTTAGTACAATCATCTGCCTGGCTGTACACACACTTACTACAGATAAATCGGGTAGTGAGACCACACATTGCATATATACAACTCCCTGTTGTTAGATCTTCAGTCAGTTAACACATACTACAGTACATCAGTAGCAGACACATGAGGGTGGGGGGGGAGTAGAGGGTTTAACTAATCTATTTTATACATATCTAGACAAAAAAATGTTTCCCACCCAGAGGCTATTCTTTTTTGATAAATAGCAAGGACTATTTTTATACATATCCACAGAAAAAAACATGTTTCCCACAGAGAGGCTATTCTTTTTTGATAAATAGCAAGGACTATTTTTATACATATTACTAAAAAAAAACCTGTTACCTCCACAGAGGCTATTCTTTTGGATAAATAGCAAGTGCTATTTTATACATATCCACAGAAAAAAACATGTTTCCTCCACAGAGGCTACTTTTTTTGATAAAAAGCAAGTGCTATTTTATACTTATCCCAGAAACACCTGTTGCCTCCACACAGGCTATTCTTTTTTATAAATAGCAAGGGCTATTTTATACATATCCAGAAAGAAAAAAAATGTTTTCTCCACAGGGGCTATTCTTTTTGATAAGTAGCAAGGTTTATTTTATATGTACTTTTCTATGAACAGGAGTGCTTATAACCACATATACAAGTGATGAGTTTCTTTTGGGCAAGAAGCCAGAAAAGATATGAACACGAAAATATATTAACTGGTGCACTTTTAAACATTATTTACATTTCCCTCTTAAATCAACAATTTTCTGATTTAATTCTTTTGGATAAGAGTTAAATCTGTGTAAAGAGCTGATTTAACACATTAAATTATACACAATATAGTGAAAAATTATACGTTGCTCAAATAAAACATAAAATGTTTAGACCCTCAACCACAAAACTTCATATGCGTAAAACGTTTATATTAAAGGAATTTCAATCAATAATTAATATACATTTGTATGCTGGTTGTCATTCTCCTATTTCTATCTCTGTGCATATAATTTGTAAAGTAAAGTTTGTTTTATTTAATAACAGTTTATTAACACCTGCCCTCTCGAACATGCTACTAGTGCCACTACGTAGGATATTCTTTTTTATAAGAAGCAAGAGAGATCTTTTCAGTTTTCTCCAGGTCCTGTTTCAAACCTGGCTGTTTAATAAATTTTCTATCAGGATTAAACTTTACTTTAATAATATTACTCCGATATTAATTTGTATAATTTGAGAGCTTCAATTGCATATTTCCTGTATATTCATGTACTTGAGTTTTACATGTTAGACCTGATCATTAAACAATGTGTTGCAGTTGTTGAACATTCCTTTCTTTTGCGTATTCTGGCAAGTATTTGTAATTTCCTCCTTCTCCACCCCCGCACCTCCCTCCCCTGCCTTGTGAACATATTCCAAACTGTGAATCAGCATGGCCAAATGATGTTAGCTGTGACTATATTGTATGAATCACCCACCAGGGCTAAATGTATTACAAAAATAATAGTGTCTACCTGTGAACCAGTCATTCGTCAGATCGATCCTTCTCAGTGGACCCATTTGCAGTTTGGACTATTTTCCATTCCAGCCAGTGGTCCACAACTGATTTATCAAAGGCCGTGGTGTGTGCTGTCCTGTCTGTCGAACGGAGCATATAAAAGACCCCTTGCTGCTTAAATGTCAGTATGACCTTATGATTGATGTCCAACAATTGTTGATTAGATAAAAATCAATGTGCTCTAGAGGCATCTTTAAATAAAAACAAACTTTACTTTAATTATTAAAATATTTGAAAATCTTGTAAAAATAAACATTTTAAGCATCAAATATTTTGGGAGATGTTTTCTAAAAATATGTATGTTTTGTAAGCACAAGAAAATGTTAAGTATTGTGAATGATCCCAACCACAAAAAAAAATAAAACAAGATTTGCGTAACTATGGAAACTATGTAAATGTTTACAGTGCTGCAATTGATATATTTCCACTTTTATTTCCTGTCTGGCTTCTTAACCAAAAAACATTTTTAAGCTGTCAGTCTCACAGCTGATAGGCACTGTGATCAAATCTGCCAAGGAACGAGAATTTTTTTCATCAGCTATTGGATGTCAAACATTTGGTAATTTAGACATGCAGTTAAGTGTAAGCCAGCCTCGAACAGGTTTTGAACCACTATCTTCAGCTTGTGAGTCCGATGTTCTACCACTGGACCACAGAGACTCACACCTGGGATTTTTAATCTCGATACAGGTGTAACAGAATATTTGTTCCCCCAGAAACAAATATTTGGGGAATATTTATTCCCCTAGGGGAACAAATATTGTTTCCCCACAACTAATATTTGTTCTCCCACTATACTTTGTGGTGTTTAACATCCTCAAGCTAGAAATAGTTACACAGTGATATCAATATACAATTAACTCATTCAAAACAGATCATAGTCTGTTATTTAATTGCCTGTCACGTCTTGCTCCATACTTTACATTATAAGCATGTTGGTACTTGAATGGAAGCTATTTTCATTAGGACAACTTATATTCAGGTGAACATATATTCTCTGACAGTGGCAGAAGTGTAGAGTTTGGAGCAGGATGTAGCTCAAACGTTAGCGTGTCTGCCTGTGAAGCTGTTGGACATTGGATTGATCCTTCTCTGTGGTCCCTTTTGCAGTTTGGACTATTTTCTGTTCCAACCAGTGTCCCACAACTGGTTCATCAAAGGCTGTGGTATGAGCTATACTGTCTGTGGGACGGTGCATATAAAAGATCCCTTGCTGCTTCTCAGAAAGAGTAGCCAATGTGGCAGCAGCAGATTTCATCTAAATAAATATGTCAGAATGACCATATGACTGATGTCCATTATCAAACAATTATTTTTATGCACTTTCATATTGCTTTAATTATGAGTGTCATTAAGAAGGTAGTGTTTGCTTTAATAAATCCAGTATGCTTTACTGGGTATAATGGTACCAAAAATGTCAAAACTGTGGATTACCAGGTTTTTGGACGCTGGTCTTCAATCATAGGCTAATTATTGTAGTTGTTATTAAAGAGTCATTACTATTTTTTTACATACTATATACATGTTGGTACTCTTGGTATATAAAATTGACATCCAATAGCCGATAATAATATTAAAATCAGTTTGCTCTAGAGATGTTGTTAAATAAAACAAACTTTACTTTAAGTTTAGTGTTCAGCAGAAACTATAAAAATAATGTTTATATGTATGTGGTTTTAAGTATTTCTATATATTCTACATTCTATCAGCAGGTTATGAATATCACTTCAACAAAATGAAAGTCTTTTACATCTAATTCATATGATATTTTTACGTGGTAACAATCAATGCAAATAATGGAAAATCAGCCAAGCTTTTCAATGGTTTGCATAATAGTTTAGAAAAAAATTAAATTACCTGTGACATGTGGATTTTATGGATAAGACATCTAGTATTAAAAGAAACATATTTAAATAATAAGAACATAATATACACACGTAAATTTACGTGTATTTATAGGTATATGCATTTTGGAAAAAATGGCAAATACATTTCTATATTTGATATCAAAGGAATTTAGGCCGTACGCTGAGCTGAAAAACGTAAAGTTTCGTTCCACCCATAGCGGCACTAAAAAATGTCATCAGTTTCTTTTGTAGTTATTACTATATTACTCACATCCAAAAGTTTCCAAAGTTTTATCCTGCCGTTTTTTTTTAATAAAACATCAAAAATGGGATCTATATACAGACGCGCATTACTTATTTCGCTCTCATAACGACTATCTATGTCACGCAATGTGCAGTAACTGTCGACAAGGCGTATGTGTACAAAATGCAAAAAAATGACATTCTAACAATGTCTGTCAAATTATGGTGCCAAATATTCATTTCATGTGGATCAGAATATAAAGTGTTTTAATTTATGAACAAGGTTGGGGATTAAGTGAGAATTTCTCACTTGAGATACACCTTGCAAAGAGACTATCAAGAAAAAATGGACTGAAGAAATAGTTTTTGTCGGTAGACGATACTACAGAGATGGTTTTCCCAACTACCAACTGAAAGATTATGCGGATGATCCCATTCAAAGTAGTTTCTACGAAAACTAATTACAACAAGTCTTCAAAACCGAGGATAGTATTTGGAAGGTAGAGAAAGTGCTTAAGAGAAGAAAGAGAAGAGAACAAAATGAAGTGTTTGTCAAGTAGATGGGCTATCCAAGAAAGTTCAACAGTTGGATACCAGAAGCAGATCTCTATACAGTATAAATAATAGTGATTGTTACATTTGAGTTCAGTTTATAGTTAACCACCATGGGGTATACATCGTGTCCAGATTGTCAGAAAAGGCGAGATGTCATGCTTAGACATAGAAGTAATATACACATGCTTCAGGGTCCTTCCTACCCAGAAACACAGCCGCCGCTACCGCTACCACCGCCGCCCCTACCGCTACCACCGCCGCCGCCACCGCTCTCGCCGCCGCCGTCACATTTGTCATCTGGACTACAAGTTCAACAGTTTATCGCTTCAGCATGTGAAGAACCGTTTTTCTTTACTATTCCTTCCAATGCTGTCGTTGTGGGTCCAAGTGGATGTGGTAAGACTATGTTTATGATATAACATACTTCGAAAAGAACTCTTCAAACCAAAACCTAACAATATCATATGGTGTTATACCGAGTGGCAACACTTTTATGACACTATTCGTGAAAAAATACCTCAAGTTCAGTTTACAATCTGCAAGATGACAATTTCTTTGATGCATGAAATGACAATGTTTTAATTCTGGATGATCATATGACTGAGGCCAAGGACGATAAACATATATCACCGTTATTTACACACACCTCTCACCACAAGAATGTCATTAATTTTCTGCTGCTGCAAAACCTATTTCCGAGAGGAAAGGAATCGCGTGACATTGCTCTGAACTCCCATTATGTGACTTTGTTTAATTCTTCTGTGGACAGACAACAAGTGCATTTGTTTGGCAGAAGAATGTATCCCAATAACAGTACTCGTTTTATGGCAGTCTACGAAGTAGTTCAAAGACCTTATGGCAATCTTACTATTGACTTACGCCCATCAACAAGTGAAAAGGAGAGACTAATGTCAAATATACTGGAAAGTCATAACAGAGAGACAGCTCTTACTATAAAAGGACTACCAGCTCGGGAATCATCTCAGTCGAATGTTACCACTCAGTCTGCATACATCACAAACGATCCGGTAGGAAATCCTGAAGATCAAGTTGACATTATTGATAACGAAGACACAGATACACAAAAAATGCCTTCATGTGATGAGTGTGGCATTGTGTTTGATAATAATCATGATCTGCAACGACACGTCAGAACTTGGTGTCCCAAAAACGGTGGCGAACACTTATCCAAACGAGCTAAGATTGAAGTTGAATCTAACAAAGTTGATCTTGTCAAGGGAAGTGATATTCCTCTTCCTTGATATTTCTCTTCCTGTACTCAATACAAGTGATCATGAACTTGAAGTGAAGGGTTTGGAGTATATGTGTGGGAAGACACTGGAGAATTGTCAGAAGGAGATATTTACCAAGAAAGAACAATATAAGGAATAGAGACGATCAGAGAGGTGGACTGAAAGGAAACTCAGAAAATGTTGGGAGGAGACATTTTTGATAGGGTTGCCCAAGCCGTGCGCTGTTCATTTTATTTTAGTCACGGTTCTCTCATTAAACCCATTGTGGATAAGGTTAGAATCATGGATCCAGATACAGACCCCGATCTTATTAAGACCAAGATACAATCATTTATGAAACCCATTGTAAAGAATATAATTTCCCACGTGGATTTATCCGAGGCTGAGGACTTGGTCAGTGAGCAAGATGAACAAAGTGACAATGATACCGAAACTGAATAAATGTTGAATTATTGTCCATTCTTGTTATGATAAGACATGTACGGTACTGTTGGGATTTATCCCTCAATCTTCAACTAGTATCATATAACTGAGAGGGAAAATAAATAATATATATTATGTTTACGATTATGTTATAATTTCCATTATGTAAAAACATACAATACAAATCAATTTCAACACATAATCTAATAAACGTGTTGAAATTGATTTGTGTTGTACAACGTATTTCTCTGACAATAACAACACAATACAAACACTTGTTGTCATTGTAGTCTACACTGTACACCTCACATTGTATGCTCAGTATTAAAATATAATTTAAAAAAAGGTTTTATGCATCAAACAAAGGAAATAGTCAATGTTTACACAAATACGAATTTAAGGTACATTCACAAAATACATTAGACGCTAGAATCATCCTCTGGTATAGACTCGTTCATACATACTATTAACTTCGATACAAACACTATTGCCGAGAACACTCAAAGGAAATATATTATTATTAATTAAATCAATTAGCTTGTATGCGTTTTTTTTCTTCATAAAGCAGCGTTGTACGAGTTGATTTAAACGAGTACGCTCTCTAAAATACATGTAAACATACAACAAATAATGCTGACCTCCTTTCGACCGGTAGCATGCATTCACTGACCTCCTTTCGACCAGTCCCCAATAGCCGATGTTTACTTTTGTGCTAGGGTCTCGTTAAATAAATAAATCGTTTCGACCGGTAGCATGCATTCACTACAACGTGACCTGACCTAGTCAGTTCGGATGACGCGCACTTATTTATAGAATAACAGGACATTGTACTGCCTTGACCCATATTTATTAAACAACAGGACTGTACTGCTTTGACCTAGTTTCTAAAAATAGGCGGCGCCTTGGCGCCGTGGCGATGAACTCTCAAATCTTTTGATCAGACGTCAATCGTATGGTCATTCTGACATATTTATTTAGAGGAAACCTGCTGTCGCCACATAGGCTACTCTTTCCGATAAGCAGCAGGGGATATTTTATATGCACCTTCCAACAGATATAACGGTACATACCACGGTCTTTGATTATTCAGTTGTGGACTACTGGTTGGAACGGAAAATACAATTAAGGTTCAATCATGCTGTCCTGGACACACAACCAATGGCGAAAATTGTTTCCTGGAAGTGGAGGAGGACGCACATCTCCCTGTCCAAAAAGTGGGGGACGGACATCTCCCTGTCCAAAAAGTGGAGGACTGACATCTCCCTGTCCAAAAAGTGAGGACTGTCCAAAAAGTGGAGGACGGACATCTCCCTGTCCAAAAAGTGGGGGACGGAGCATCCCTCTGTCCAAAATGTTGTTGTTGTAAGTGGTATATACCTACCCATTATGTCTTGTGGAACACTCACTTTGGGTTGGAGCCGATACTGAGATCAAAAACCCCATACCTCGACTGAGATTCGATCCCAGTACCTACCAGCCACGAGTCCGGTAGCTTAACCACTGGCGTTGACTCTTTACACAAATAATTATTTATGTTAAAGCAGATTTGTGACATAGAGCTGGTTTAGAAGAGTTGTCCATGCTTTTCAGTTACCATGACAACAAGTGATTTTTCAGTTACCATGACAACAAGTGATTTTTCAGTTACCATGACAACAAGTGATTTGGACGTAAAAGTAAAACTGTTAATTGAAATTTGTTTTGATCGAACATATTTTTAAGAAATCGTTAATTGTCTTTTTTTAGCATGATATAGAAAGCAGTAACTTACTTTTTAGCAGAACCCGACATTTAACTTTAAAACAAAAAGTATTTTTATTTAAAATAATTTCAATTATTAATCAATTTATTTATTGCTGTATTTGTTTATTGTGTTGTCATTTGAGGCGATTCCTTTCGCTGATGAAAGTATACAATATTTGTGTTTTGTATTGCAAATAAACGTAACTGTGTTGATTCTTCCCAACACAAATCCCCCCACTCCCCCCCCCCCCCCAACCAAAATAGTTTGGACTTAGGTGGTAAGGGACCAGACATTCCATTGGACCCCTAATATAAAAAAAAGTTGATGGTGTCTGTGGAAAGATGCATATAAAATACTCCTTGCTGCTAGTATTCTGTGGGCGACAATTAAAGAGAAAAAAAAATCACAAAAAACAACAAACAAACAAAAACAACAACAAAAACAAACAAACTAAAACAAACAACATAAATGAAAAAAAAGAAAATCCGAAAAATAACAACAAATCAAATAAACAAAAACAACTTCTTTTTTTGTATCTTTTGGATACGAGGATAATTCGCTCAATATAGAATTACCTTTTTAATTGTTGAAGCACTTTAAGGTTTTGTTGAATTAATTTAATGTCGAGATTTGTTAGACTATTTATTTAAAGGTACGCTTTCGTTAGAAACGTGAAACAGCATTTGTTTCAATGGCTACATATTTACAAAGATATTTGTCGGAATTGGAACCCATTAAACAGAAAGTTATATATATATATATATAGATATATATATATATCTGACATTAAAATGTGTGTAAACTGTGAAATATTCACAAATTATACGTTATCATGTAGGTATTCTTGACAACATGCACGAACTTGTGAAAAACAACAAAAAACAAACGAATACAAACTGTTGGCTCTCTGGTATAGTTATATTGAGTTGAACTAAGTCACAGTTTGAAATTAACCTTTACGATGTTGACGTGTTTCACATAGGTGCAATGAGTTGCTGAAACTCGTTTAATTCTGTTTTCATGTACACCTGAAGTGCGGCGTATTTGATAACATTCAGTTGACTTCGCGTTTTCCATTTGCGGAAATATAAAATACAGTGAAAGCGCACACGGTGTGTGTGTGTGTGTGTGTGTTTGTGTGTGTGTGTGTGTGCGTGCGTATGTGTGCGTGTATGTGCATATATGTGTGCGTGCGTGTGTACATTGGTGTGTGTATGCGTCCGTGTGTGTGAAACGTTGGTGGGTGGGTGCGTGGGTGCGTGTGTTTGTGCGTGCGTGAATGTCTGCGCGTGTGTGTGTGCGTGTGTGTGTGCGTGTGTAAACGTTGGTGTGTGTGTGTGTGCGTGTGGGTGTGAACGTTGGTGGGTGTGTGAGCGTGTGTGTGTGTGTGTGAGTGTGTGTTTGTGTGCGCGTGTG
>JAULBS010037538.1:0-10063 GCA_032355785.1 Symmetromphalus regularis
GGAGATGAGATGTCCGGTGGCGAGTTCTTCGGGGATGAGATGTCCAGTGGCGAGTTCTTCGGAGAGGAGATGTCCGGTGGCGAGTTCTTCGGAGATGAGATGTCCGGTGGCGAGTTCTTCGGAGATGAGATGTCCGGTGGCGAGTTCTTCGGGGATGAGATGTGCGGTGGCGAGTTCTTCGGGGATGAGATGTCCGGTGGCGAGTTGTCCGGAGGTGAGTTGTCTTTTATTCGTCAAAAATACATAACACTTTTGGGGGTAGGGATATCAAAAATAGACATAACTTTTATTCAAATGAACACAGACAGCCATATGAATACGCAATGTTGGTATTTGCGCCCTCTATACATTGACATATATAATATTTAAATCAGTTCATTAATTAGGTCACCAGAGGTCAAAAGATCACGGATTTTGGAAAAAATTTAAAATATTCTACCCAATCATTTATGTTATTGCTACAGCTTAAATTAATAATTATGTTCGAGGTAACACCTGAAAATGTATTTAATAGATACCTTAGAGTAAATATAAATCACAATTATTCAATTATTTAGTCAATTTGACTTTCTGAAATAAACGGAAAAAATTGGATTTTTAAAATGCACTAAAAGTGCAATTTCATATGTTTCGAAAATGTGTCTAATGGAGACATAAGCATAGCAACTGGCATTGATACTGTTGTTGGGTCTTTCTTAAAAACAAATTAAAGAGCCACTGGAAATTTCAAAATGACCCCCAAAGTATCGTACCTGTCCATTTTCGACATTATAATATTGTTAGATATCCAATTTTAGCTATCAACATGCTTTCTAATTGTGATATAAGCATAAAAATTGGCATAGATATTGTTATTGGGTCATTCTACAAAACTAATTGAAGAGTCACTGGAAATTCTAAAATGGCGACCATTTTAAAAATGGCCCCCAAATTATCGTACCTGTCCATTTTTGATATTATAATATTGTTAGATACTAGTATCCAATTTTAGCCATCACAGTATTTTTATACATGTTTAAGAACATGCTAAAGCTAAATTTGATAGTCCAAGATGGCGACAATTTTTAAAATGGCTCCCAAATTATCGTACCTAAGTCCATTTTCGACATAATATTGTTAGATATCCAATTTTAGCTATCTAAATATTTTATACATGCTTAACAACATGCTATTAAGCTAAATTTGATATTTAAAATATTACCTGAGTTCACAATTATCAACTATTGCAACCATATACCTATAAATGTACATTTTCATCTTGTGTAGAGCAATTGAGAATTGATGCATAAGGCATACAAAGTTTGTGTAAATTATTCATCTTACATCTAATCCACTTTCTACTACTTTCACATACATCTCTCTCTCTCTCTCTCTCTCTCTCTCTCTCTCTCTCTCTCTCTTAACGACACCACCAGAGCACACTATTTTTAATAATCATCAGCTATTGGATGTCAAACAAAAGGTAATTTTAATTTTTTATAAATACTTTATATAATAAATAATACATACGTAATTTATTTAGTGATCAGAGTAAAACTGCTGCAGTTTTTCCATTAACAGCAACATATTGTTTAAACGCATACTCCCACAGACCCTTGACCTAAATAATTCCCAAACAAAGAATTAATTTTAAATATAAACATTTGATTTGTCCATAGAAATAATTCAACTACTTACATAACCACCAGATCTTGCTTATTATCAATATTTTTAAAAATAATTATAAATTATGCTCATGGACAAATAAATCAAAAAACAAATTCCATTTTCAGTATATATTTTGAGTCATGTGACGGGTATTCCCCATTAGCTGTTATTTTATAATTTCTGAATATTTTTGTAGCTTCAAAAACATTTCATACCAATTCATTTTGCCTCACGAGGTGTTCCGATCTTGACATTTTGACATTTTTAAACGTCAATAAAAAATTAGATCGATTTGACATAGAATTCCCTCATCATGGTTCAGTTAAAATGTCTTGAATGATATGAAAATGTGATCTAATATAACAAATGCATGTAAGTTTCATTCGTAATCAATATTTAGAGCACAAAGAATTTTTAAATTCCGTGGGAGTATGCCTTTAAGCCCAGTGGTCCAGTGGTAGGACATCCGACTAGCTGAAGACTAAGTTAGGAGAAAATAACCAAAACCTTTCTCATCAAGACACAAGTTCTATGTGGAATATCTTTTGATTTAAAGATAAATGTGGGATAGCTTAAGAAACTTACAAACACACACACATATAAAACTCATCTGAATTAAAAGATGAACACAACTTACACAACATATTTATTTATGCTATAAAATTAAATTTAATCACCCGTACATAGTTTATCATAGTATATTTTAACTTCATTACATGGTTCATAATAAATGTTAAATACTACACATTATATATATATATAAATAAACAAATAAATATATTTTCACCATGTCTAACTGTATTTATAAAGAACAAACATTAAAACAATGTATTTTAATATTTATTGTAAATATATATGTGACATGTAAAATGTATTGTATAACAATGATCAAACCTTGTATAAATATATATATATACACAAAAAAAAAAATGTTGGTACTTAACAATTTCAAGTGATAATATTGTTCAATAATTATATGTTATTTAGTAATAAAACACAAACACAACCACACCTTTTCAAGTTCTTTACATAGACTGGTAGATAATAAACATATTTATTATATATATCGGGTGTCTCAAAATTTTCACACCATACTTCCATCTTTTTTTTTTAAATTTAATATATTTTTGTTCTTTTCAGCATTATTATGGGTTTAAAAGTTTAAACAGTTCAAGTTCATGTATTAAGCAAGTTCATTTAATAAATATTTTCCTATGGTTCCGGACTTTTTAGACAGCCTGTATACATGAAGGCTGTAAAACCCATATAAAAACTACATTATAAAAAAGAAATAATAATAACAATATTTAAAAAAAAATGTGTATATATATATAAATCCCTTTAAAATCTAAGTTTATAAAAACTTTATATATAACAAGTTATATTTTCCAGAAGGTGAACATATAAATGAAAATTTACAAATTAAAAGAAAAAGTTATAATTTTACTACAGCATAATAAAGGTGTGATTGGAGACTGAATCACATATTACTAATCACATTTCATAAAAACTAAATTTCTTGCTGTTCTAAGCTTTAAAATTAAATTAGTTTGTTTTATTTAACGATGCCTCTAGAGCACATTGATTTTTATCTGATCATCGGCTATTGGATGTCTAACATATGGTTATTCTGACACATTTCTTTTGAGGGAATCTGCTGCCGCCACACAGGCTACTCTTCGATAAACAGCAAGGGACATGACAGTACATATCACAGCCTTTAATGAACCAGTTGTGGACAACTAATTGGAACAGAAAATAGCCCAAACTGCAGTTGGGTCTACTGAGATGACCGACAGCTTCACAGGCGGACATGCTACCGCTCGAGCTACATCCTGCTTCCTTGCTGTTCTAAGCATTATTTTTATGTTAACTAATTATGAGTGAATACAACACTTCAAGAAATACACAAAAAGCATGAAATGTCTGTTTTGTATTTAATCTTAACAATAATCGAACAATATAAAGTGAAATGACCTTAAAAAAAAATTTGTTTGCTTAGAAATCTGGAGATAAAATATTAAAACATTATAAAACATTTTTCTCACCCAATTTAATAACTATATAGTTATTACAGACATTAAATATCTTAGAGAAACAGACCCTAAACATTTCAATTAAGTAACTACTTTATTCAATACTTAATTTTGGTTTTTTGTTAAACATGTTAAAAAATAAATTTGGTTTTAAACTTTCAGTTATGTTTAAAAATTTGAATGAGATGTTAGAACCTGTTGTTTGCATCTTTTAAAAGTAAACTTTTCTGTGCGATATTCTTTAGATTACTTTTATATATAGCAAAATACCTTTCATACTTTCACTTATTCTTTTTACAATGATTAGTTATATAATAATCAGTGTCTCCAGTAGGGGTTTTAGAGGTCACCTGATTTTACTAATTTGCCAAATGGCTTTCAATTGAGCCACCATTACTGGAGGCACCAACCTCGTATAATTACATTTAAATTCCCAATGAGATGCATTTAACTTGTTATTAAACCTCCTAAAGTTAACCTACGTGTAACTAACAATACCTGATATAAAATTATCAATGATGGCACCATTATCATAATTAATTTTTAACCAATCATTATTCAAAAGTGAAACCAACTTTAATTCCTTTTATTGACTGGAATGTGTGAGCACTATAGGCATTGTAGCAAGACCAAATCACATACAACAATCATGGAATAACAAGAGACATAATATATTAATGTAACATAGAGAAACACAGCCCTAGCTTCTGAAATATTTACCAAACATTGATTAAGGGGCATTTTCAACTATGCGATAAATTACACCAACTTATCACACACAACAGAATCATAATGGGAGAACTTCTAAATCACAACGATACAACACATCATGTTGGAGTATAGAACATGTATAAATACAATATCTACAACAAAACTACGAATGCCTCCCACTGTCCTCATTTGATCTAGTCACAAGTTGTTTTTATCAGTTTTATCAAGCAAGAACAAATTGTATGTATGTACATGTATATATGAACCTGTTTATCGTGTTCAAACATGCTCCCCATGGATACACACTTAACACTAGTTCAGAGAATGTACCCGGCGAGAAAGGGGAGGCAAAAAAGTTGCTGGCAAGCTATGGTGAAAAATTATTGAAATTAGTTGAAGATGGATAAATGTGACTCGTCACATCAAATCGGGTCTGAGGCTGGGAGACCCTCTTTTGAAATGACATCAGAAGTTTTCCAGTTAAATGTGCTATAAATGGGATCACATTGGATTTGTGGGTCATATTAAAAATAAACAACTGTGCTTGTTATACGAGCTGACTAATCCAATGCTCTGATTGGGCAAATTCGGTCACGTGTTTAATGGCGGCGCTTGTAGAACAGAATCGTAGTTCAATCATCTTGATTTCCAATCTTAAATCACATAATAAAAACCTATAAATATTGTGTCTATTGCATTATTAAGGACTTTATAGCAATTGGAAAAGTTCACAGAGTAAATTGACATATTTTTAGCAATCTTTCTGCTGTAATAATAATAATTTTATGCAATTTGTTGATTTCACAGAATTCAGAGATTTTTGACAAAGGTGTTTCAAGCTATTTTTTTTAACAAACATTTATATTTTAGAAATGCAAATGATGATAGAACATGAAAAATAACCATTGGTACAGTTGCTACAGTGTTTATAAATAATGTGGTAGTGAAATTTTAAAATTTAAATGTTGATTACTAAGAAAAATGTATCTTTGACTACAGTAATTTTTAACTTTAATTTTCACTGAATTTATTTTTCATAAAGTCGCCAATTATCCAAAACATATATAGTGATATCTCGGTCACTAGAAGGGATACAGATATGAGAATGGTATCAAAATGGAGCTTATCATCTAAGGACATGTATGTACATAACTCAATTTGTCCAAAAAGCAACATAATACCTGGTTTGATGTAACAAGTCACATATGAAGAAATTATTTCAGAGGGAATTTTTGTGCATCGTCAAACAGATTTGAGGTAATTTAGATGCAAATTTTTAAGGTTAGCCAATGTAAAAGTAAAATAATTTTGGACTAATTAACTAGAATGATATTTTTGAGGGAATTATCTAAAATTTAAAATCCGATAACCTGAGCCACAGCTTGCCATGAAGTATTTTAAATGACAGATTTAAGTATTAAGGTTAATAATCCAATATACAGTGTAGGTTATGGATTGCAAGAACAAACTGTATGTGACAGTTAAATATAAAAAACTTTACATTCTTCCACTGACAAATCGCACCGTGAGAATGCCACTTGAGGTCTAGAAAATAAATTAGTGTTCTTGTTTATTAAGTATGTAGAAAATAGAATATTTAAAATTATTTTTAACACATTATTAACACTAAGTGAATGAATTATCATTAAATTAGTTAATATTTATCACAGACAAATGTAAAAACACATCACTTTGGCTGAGTATAGCTACATTGTAATTATACAAACATTACCTTTATGAAACACAAATGAAGCATGATGAAATGAAAAGAATAAAATAGTGAAATATTCAGGATGTCAGTTTTATTAAAACTAAACTCGTTGATTAAGGTTTTTTTGTACTGTTAGGCTGTCTTTCCATTGATGCATTTTCTAATATTTCATACAGCTCATATGCACTGTAACAATTCAATTATACAGCAAGCATACGTGGTTTGAAAAATTTAGTAAGTTTTTATGCATTTATATCCAGCTATATTTATTTGGTAAATAAAAAGACACTGAGAAACAAATAAACAAATGTCAAACAGAATGATTTGCGTAGTTCAAACAGAATGGTTTGCGCAGTTCAAACAATGATTTGCGTAGTTCAAACAGAATGATTTGCGCAGTTTCAAACAGAATGATTTGCGTACTTCAAACAGAATGATTTGCGTAGTTCAAACAGAATGATTTACGTAGTTCAAACTGGGTGATAATTAACATCCCAATGGAAAGATGCTTGGCCAGGGTTCGAAATTAACATATTTTCTAACTAATCCAGAATGAGTTTACTTATCATCTCAGAAGCGGATGCAGGATTTATGAAAGGGGGGAGTCCAAATGTGATTTTTCTGAAAGAGGTGGGTGGTCCAAAAGTGAAAAGGCCAAAAAAAATAAAATAAATAAATTCGAGAAGGGTGTGGGAACTGACCCCCCTGTATCCACCCACCTTGGATCCGCTACTGCATCTACATCTAGGTGGAAATTTAACCAGTCCTCTGTGTTTTTAAACATTTTAAATGCACTGTAAAGCAGACTAAAAGCTGTCTAGCCCATGTTAATTTCGTACCATGCTCAACACATTGGTAACTGCTAAAATATTACATGTAGCTGTAGCTTAAAAATTAATCAATGGTGAGCCAGCTAAATTAAGTCTGAAAATAAATATTTCTTGAACACGAAGCTAATCTCGGTTCAATATTAACTTGTTTCAACTTCAGTGGATTTTTTATCATCATCCTTTTTTGTGTTATCATCATCCTTTTTTGTGTTATCATCATCCTTTTTTGTTTCATCTTCATCCTTTTTTGTTTCATCTTCATCCTTTTTCGTTCTATCATGATCTACAAAATTAAATTTAAAAAATTATTTTACAAAGTATTTTAAATATTTTATTAAAATATGTATAAAATAACTGTTTTATTGTTAGTATTAGTAAAAAAATACAGCAAATTTTAATCAAAACAAATTTAATAAACTATAAACACAAATTTAAAATAAAGTTAAAACAATAAAACAAATTTTAAAATGTAACAAAATTTTAAATTATGTGTAATAAACTTAAAATATTATTTAACAACTGTAAAAGCATATGTAATAACCTTAAAAGTACATGTAATAAACTTAAAAGTATATGTAATAAACTTAAAAGTATATGTAATAAACTTAAAAGTATATGTGGAATATAAATAATAAACTTAAAAGTATATGTGGAATATTAATAATAAACTTATAAGTACATGTATATGTGGAATATTAGTAATAAACTTAAAAGTAAATGTACAATATTAGTAATAAACTTAAAAGTATATGTGGAAAATTAGTAATAAACTTATAAGTACATGTATTTGTGGAATATTAGTAAGTAAATGTTACGGAAATTTAAAACTGCACTAATTTTCAGCAACACAACACATTATACTACATATGTATGTATTTTTCAAGTATACACAACTTTTATTATAACACAAGCTGTTGAAATGTCACTATGGAGTTACTTTACAAGAAGAAATATCAACATAACAAACACCACATAAACCAATACACACATGTAACTTAGAAACAACAAGCTAACACAATACATATATACAACGGTACATTTCTAACATTTTTTTTTTCTTTACACTGAATTTTCTATGCTTATATGTAGAATCATTTCATAACAAACTTGACCAAATATTAATTCTGTATCGACATTCACAACATACAAACAAGAAACAATAATGTAATAATACTGTTTAACAAACAATCATTACAAAATTCAATGAAAAATGTCAAACATGTCCTGTTTTCCCAGTGCTGTATTAACCCATGGCCGGGCCTCTAGGCTTTGAGGTACTTCAGATTCCTATCTGGTAACGGTGCCTCAGTAAAAACATTGACAGGCCCCTAGCACCTGCGGGGCCCCTAGGCTTTTCAGCAGCCTAGTCAGCCTAATGGATAACACGCCATGTTTTCCCAAAATAAAGCCTAAACCAAAATACGCGTTTACAAGCAGCTGACTCCAGCTAGGAAAAGGAAATGACTGGTTATTTAATGACAGGCCAGAACCTGGTTTATCTAGTAGCTATTGGATGTCAGACATATTGTGTCTTGTGATTCATCACTTACTTTTTCTTTACAGAAAACCTCTTACTGCACAACATTTTCCCAGACAGGACAGCACATAAACCAGTTGTATTTATTTTCATGCTTATATCCAATTAAGGTTCAAGCACGCTGTCCTGGGCACACAACTCGGCTACCTGTGCAGTCTGTCCAGGATAGCGGTTAGTGTTAGTAGGAGAGACGAAACCCACTGCTGCCACACTAATGCAGCTACTCTTTTATATGCACTATCCCAGACAGAATAGCACATACCACAGCCTTTTATAAACCAGTTGTGGACCACTGGTCGGTGTAAGTGGAATACACCTATCCATTGAGTCTTGTGGAACACTCACTCTGGGTTGGAGTTAATACTGAGATTTGATCCCAGTACCTACCAGCCTCTAGTCCGATAGCTTAACCATGGCACCACGGAGGCCGGTATTGCTTCGACTAAGTTTGATCCCTGTGACTACTAGTAGTAATTGTGACATATTAACCACTACATCACCGGGGCCAGTCTACCTAACTAGAGAAAAGGCCAACACTAATCTTTTTATTTGGTTTTTTCTTTATCTAAAATTATCAGACTGTAAAAAATAATAAAAAAATAACCTTCCTAATTTCATGTTTAAAGAAATGCATCATCTTTTAGGCCTAATTTATCTTTTTTTTTCAAAAAGATTTTCTTTATTATTCATACTTCCTTATCTAATATAACAATCACATTAACCATAAGAAACTTTACCTCATACTACCATGCATAAAAAAAACTTTGTCTTCCTTTGCCCTATAAGCTTATAGACTTTTCTTTAATTCTGAATGGAATGAGACAACTAACACATGGGGACAAAGAAGCTTGGAGGTCTAGTGATTAGCAGTGTGGTCAGTAGCATTTGAGTTAGGGGATGGAAATAAATGTTCACCCCTTTGCCCTAGGCGAGTAGAAATAACTGGGTATGAGTAAACTTTAAAAAACACTGAGCCAGAAGGTGTTATTATCCTTGAATGATGGTCGTCCCCAGGCAAGTAGAATTATTCCCTAATTTCTACCCATAAAACATTTGTGAAAAGTGTTTAAAATTAATAAAACACATAAACAATCTCAGTTGTAATATGTAGATGCCAAATGTTGGAGCAGAGATTGTTAATAAATAAGACAATATATTGAGGAGAACTTCAGATATGTCTACAGAGCATATATAATAATAATAATACACAAAAACTCATTTTAGACCATGCTATAATATCATACTGAAAAGAAAGATTTCATAACATATATGAAAATGGGGCTTGGACTTCATGCCATCATCATAAATGAAATACTCAAATAGAACAGACTATGGTACATGTATATATTACTGAAAATAAGAATTTAGACTTCATGCCATTGTAATATTCTGAAAAGGAACAGACTTAATGACACATACTATTGAAAAGAAGATTAGGACATCATGCAATGATGGGGTAAGACAAGCTAATGAAAGAGACTGGACTGCATGCCATCATCACATAGAAAAGACTGGGACATCATGCAATGATGGGGTAAGACAAGCTAATGAAAGAGACTGGACTGCATGCCATCATCACATAGAAAAGACT
>JAULBS010037549.1:0-10063 GCA_032355785.1 Symmetromphalus regularis
GATTGAAATCTATTATTTTTGATTAAAATACACCTGTTCTGCTCCACGATTGAAATCTATTATTTTTGATTAAAATACACCTGTTCTGCTCCACGATTGAAATCTATTATTTTTGATTAAAATAAAGTTTGGTGAACATTAGTAGTTATTGCTACATCTCAAATTGTTTCAGAACCCCCCAATAATGTATAGAAACCCTCAAATAGTTCAGCACTATCTGAATTTGAACTGTTCAGGGTTTAAATATTATGGGGCAAGACTGAATAGGGGCGCTATCAGTAATTTGAAGGGCGCCTACGATGTACTTAACAAATGTAAAACATGCAAATTTTGTGGCGTCTACTTTCGCAAAAGAAAGATGTCGCAGATTATTGGATGGCCAAATGACCCCTTGCTTTGCAGCTACAAAATTATGTACGTTTTGTAAATATATCGATATATTTTGCGAACAATATGCACGACGAAGAGTTAAAACCTTTCAAACTATCAAGACTCTAGGCAGACGTTCTACCAGTGTGTTTATTTATTTGCGTAACGACCCCTCAGCTCAAAAGCAAACATCGGTTATTGTGGGTCACAGTGTGATTACTTCACTTTTCCACCAGCGAGATCGACTCCGCCCAACACAGAACAAAAGTAATGCATTTGGCCACTTAAAAAAATAAAATACCCTAACCCAAATACTTAGAAGAGACAGTGCCGTGTTATCCACAAGGCTGACCAGGCTGAACCCTAGGGGCACCGCAGGTACTAGGGGCCTGTCAATTTTTTTACTGAGGTACTGTTACCAGATAGGGACTCGGAAGTACCTCAAAGCATGGGCGTAAATCCCGGATCAGGGGGGACGCCTATGTAATTATACCCCCCCACTTTTTGCTTAGATAAACTTAAATTAAAATGCCTAAATAATAATCTTTTGCAGTATTTCTCTTTATTGTATCAATGTAACACTTAACCATGTCGTCTTAGCGCAAATATAGTCATACTGAAGTACACAAAGGTTCTATAATGGCGTCAAACCTGGGGGAGGGGGGCATAGGGGGACAGAGGTATAGTTCGTCGTAAGGATAGGATTTTCGCCCTTGCCCCAAAGCCTAGGGGCCCGGCCATGGCTTAATACGGTACTGAGAAGAGAATACAGAATTAGCCCATTCCTCAGAAATGTAACAACCCATTCTCAATCGGACATTGCCAAAAAAAATTATAATATTATTATAATAGACAAAGACATCACCACAAAATACCTTATTAATTATGCAGACACATAAGTACGTTGTTTATTCAATGGCTATTAAATGCCACTTATATTTTATTACAGATAGTGGAAAGAACACATTGCAAAAGTCATCATCAAATGATACATTTTCACAAAACAAATTTGATCTTCTGAAATTGTTTGTTCCACTCTGAGATTAGATCTCCGTTCCTGATGTTAGAGGAACCACCACTGTGTTTATAACACTTAAAACAAAGACCTTATTATAAAGTCAAATATCAAAGTTTTGATTTTGCTTCATGTTTAGGGTTTACATGTTTGTGTAGAAATTCCAAAATTGCCTTCCACGACATTTCTTGAGCATCTGCATGAGGTTTGGGGATTCCACCGAAATTCAACAACACACCTGTAAATGAAATACACAATAGATATTATTAGAACATGTATTTCTTAGTTATTTTATTTCCACTAACTTCAACGGCAAATGGACATTATACAATGGCTTTGATGTTTTATAGTGTCATGGCAACTAAATTGTGTGCTTATGATGGGTTTTGACAGTGAGACATAATAGCGTATGTGTCACAAACACCAGTGACGTGTTCACAAGGGCGAGCGCGCGCTGTCTCTTGATAAATAGTTTTTAAAAAATGACGTAAAGGTGGCCGCACACTGCCCTTGTGGGCTACGGTTTTTGACCGGCGTCACGAATCGCAAGCCCTGGTGTGCGGAGAACGCCGTAGTCATGACGCAGTGATTTCATGCCGGTGGTCCGTGCCGCAGCAATGACCGCAGAAATCTAAATAATTTGATATTCGCCGGCGCCCTGAAACGCAAGAATTGTACGAACTCGCCGGCGTCTCCCACCATACCCTTTTGGCAGTTGACCAATGAAATACCTTCCTGGCGTCAAATGATTTTAAAATGGCGGCCTCCACACTCAGCATGGTGAGACAAAAATAAGCGCATTTGAAATATACATGGTTCTGTATTATCTATTTACTGGTGTCGTAATCAGGGAATTATTTATTCAAACAACTGTCAAGCATTTAACACATTATGGTGAAGGCTATATATCTCCACCTTCACAAAATTGCAGCTATAGCTCCTCTCAAATTTGTAGCTGGCGCCATTTTGGAACAGACGTGGGCTCAAAATTACGCCATTATCGCCAAAATGACGTAATTACGGGCTATCTTCGGAGAGCTTCGGTAGTAACTTACCGTATCGATTGTAATCCTTGTGGGCTCATCCGCACACCAGGCCCGGTGTCGTTTGTAAAAGATGTGCTAACATCCTTGGACTCAATTTCGTATAGATACGATTTAAATATGATCACTGTTTTGTAATTGTGGTTACCTGGTGGGCTGTGCCAGGTGACCCGGCAGAGCGGCGTGTAAGGCGATTCTAGCAGGTGACCAGCTCCAGGGTAGGTGACCACCTCCACTAACTCTCTCTTGTCGTGAGGAACTGAATCTCGCATCACCTGGGCGAATTCAGGAGTCACGCACATGTCATCTCCACACGTGATGAAAAACACGTGAGCTCCATGCTGCCACGGCTAAAATAAAAGACACCAGTGTGGATTGGTTAGGAAAGCAAACTCGCGGGAGCAGCCAAGATTTTCTGAATAGTAGGGTTACACAAGATGGACAAATCAGACGTTTAGGGAGGTATAGGGAACACTGAGGCGAAACTGGGGACATATGCAATTTGAAATTTGAGGATACACAATACTGAGACAGCACCTACCACCCTAGATCCTTTGCACCTGCAGATTCATGTCAGAAAACGCGATGCGCAATTCCATAATGACGGTTCTGGTAGTTCTATGAATTACACATTTAAAAACTATTTTTAATATAGATGCTCTCAAATGCAATATGAGGGAACATAAAAGTCAATATGCCGATCATTTTCAGCTGATCTGATTTAACAAAAAAAAAAAATATATATATAAATGAGTGGTTGTAATGTTCATAGTCACCCGCTGGCTGCTCCACAAAGACTTACTTAACGGAACTCTGCATTTTACAGAAAAACAAATGTATGCTAATTATGTATATAAATAATACATAAATACATATTTATAATACATACAAATGTATAATATATTCACACACACACACACACACACACACACACACACACACACACACACACACACACACACACACACACACATGATGAATAGCCTACACACCTTCAGCAGTTTTCCCTTCCAGTCTATGAAACAGTTACGAGTTTCAAACCCAGTTTCGTCATTACCTCCCAAAACAGACTTATCATAACTGAAATGAAAATTAACTTATTATTAAATACAGTTAACAGTGTTATGTTCCTCCAGTACAACATTTTGATAGAATCAGGCCCGTAGGAGCAGGGGGGAGGGGGAGGGGGCTAAGAGAAGCTCAGCCCCACTCCCACTTTTTTCGCCAGTTTTAATTTGGTTATAGATTCGCGGATTCGCGCATCACTTTTTATCCACCCATAATAATTAGCCCCCCCCCCAACACACACTTTTAAAAATAGCCCCCACTCCCACTTTGAAAAATAGTCCCCCACACTTTGAAAATCCGTCCGACGCGCCTATAGAATACAATATCTGTTACAATTAATTTACTGCTGTTTAACCCTCACCAATACAGGTCCTTTTGAATGTAATTAATCGTCACGTGGAATCTGCATTGTACAGATATACAGTTTTGATGACGTAACAGTTAAGTTGGTTAGATAGAATGCAGTGTCATACTCTAATCCAAAAGAACCTGTGTCCCTCCCTCTTCTCATCCACATTTTATCCAAAACATTAAAAATAGTCTTGATTTATAATTTGATATCATTCTCATTTCATTGGGAATGTATTAGCAGTACCCCATTGGTTTAGTGGTTAAACTGTCGGACTCACGGCTCGTAAGTACTGGGATCAAATCTCGAAAAAATGAAACAGAAAAAGCATGCAGAAGACTTTGAAACACACATTACAACAAGATGGTAAAGGAAAAAATAATAAAATACAATAAAATATATAAATAAATATTACGTACAAATAACTATCTCCCTCTCTGTATGTCTGTCTGTCTGTCTGTCTGTCTGTCTGTCTGTCTTCTCTCCTCTCTCTCTCTCTCTCTCTCTCTCTCTCTCTAATATGAGAAAATTATTGTATTGAAAGACAAATAATTGTTGTAAATTGTAACTCACGGAACGCATTTTCTGAAGATCGCCTCTCCACGCAGTAAGTCACAATAACATATTGCTGGTGGTCCATTTATACACACCACACACGTGATCTGCAACACAACGCTAAATGATGTCTAAATCACAAACAATACTGTATTAAACTTACTACTGAGACGTTAATTAGCATCACATTATGGAGTTCACAGGTGAATGAAGCTATTTTTGACATGCAATCCAATCATATTTTAAAGATCTTTAATATTGGAGGTGTGTGCGTGCTCATGTTCAAAGTTAATTATGACCAAACTATAAACTAAAAGAATAAAAATGTATTGCCAAAGGAAGCGGAGGAGGGTTAGACACCTAAACCCACTCGATCCGCCTGTGGCATTTGTCTACAAACCAATAATATCATATCTACCAAGTTACTTCCCTATCTCCAGAAGAATCTATTAATGTATTGACGAAATGTTGATAATTTATTATGTACATTATTATGTTATTAAATTGGTGTTTCCATATTGACCTTGTTATCGGTCCAATAATGTTCGTATTGGCCTCTGATAGCTGTATTGGCCTCTGATAGCTGTATTGGCCTCTGACAGCTGTATTGGCGTCTGTCAGCTGTATTGGCCTCTGACAGCTGTATTGGCTTCTGACAGCTGCATTGGCCTCTGATAGCTGTATTGACCTCTGATAGCTGTACTGGCCTCTGATAGCTGTACTGGCCTCTTATAGCTGTATTGGCCTCTGATAGCTATATTGGCCTCTGAAAGCTGTATTGGCCTCTTATAGCTGTATTGGCCTCTTATAGCTGTATTGGCCTGAAGCAACATGGTAAACAGTAAATAGCAATGACTGGTTTGAAGATCATCTTTATGGTATCTGCTTTAGTAATAAAACCAAGTACTATCTGTTCATCAAGGAATACGAATTCCTAGAAAACTTACTTTTTTATACAGGCAAAACTATTAGCGGTGAAAACGAAACATACTAGAAGTAAAAGTCTTCTTTGTATTGCCCCTCTCTGACGCATAAAACTCGTGCCGTTTGCTACATTTTAGAGGGAGTTGATTATTAAAAGATTTATAAATTCAAAATATATACAAGCTTACCTTAGGAATATTTTCTGCCATAACTAATGCAAGATCACCACCTTTCGAAATGCCAATAACACCAACACCACTTTTAATAACACACGATCTCGATGCAAACCAATCTGCAGCCTCCTGGAAAGAAATGTCTTGTTATAAATTACATAAATCTCTATGCTCTCACTGTGCTTCTGACAGAACTGTAATGTTATTAATGTCGTCCAGTTATAAAACTACTATATAGTTAGTGTTTAGGCCCTCATAAATTGGTTGGTTTTATTTATTTTCGTGCTTTTATCCAATTAAGGTTCAAACACGCTGTCCTGGACACACATCTCAGGTTCCTGTGCTGTTTGTCCAGGACAGAGGTTAGTGTTCGTAGGAGACACGAAACCCGCTGCTTTTTGATAAACAACAAGGGATCTTTTATATGCACTATCCGACAGACAGAATAGCATATACCACGGCCTTTGTTAAACCAGTTGTGGACCACTGGTCGATGTAAGCGGTATACACCTACCCACTGAGACTTGTGGAACACTCACTCTGGGTTGGAGCCGATACTGAGATTAAAACCCCCATGCCTCGACAGATTTGATCTCAGTACCTACCAGCCTCGAGTGCGATATCTTAACCACTGCGCCAAGGGGGCTGGTGCCCTCATAAATTAATTTTGTGTTTCGGATCGTCCACTCACACTGATTTTCTGTGACGCTGTGTCAAATTGTTATGCGCAAATGATATATTTCTCGAATATTTTTAACAACTAGAACTTAAAATAATTGCATCAGAATTGTTTACCTTTAATATTTCAACCAATTTAGAAGTAATTACGTTGATATTTTGAAGAATGTGTTGACGTTTTCACGTCACTGTTATTACACAAAATTTATCTCTCCTACACATACTCTCTTGAGTATAATTTCATTGTATTTAAGCTTGTGTTGTGATTTCTTTCCTCCCTCGTTGATTTTTAAACTTTGTGGGACCTGAAACACAAAATTAATTTATCATGGCCTTGTTAGAAATGTATATTAAACTAAGCAAAGGTGTCAGAGTAGGGAGACGGTATGAGGTGGACTTTTGCATCCAGTAAAAACTGTGGACCTTCCATAAGCCACAAACCAAATATTCACAGATCTATTTATATATCTATATCACGCCTGCACACATACCCACCCGCCCGCCATCACGCTCATACACACGTCTGATATTAAGAACTATTATAATGAACACACTCATACCACTAAATATTCGAAATCTATCTCTTCAAGTCTCTTAGGTAAGTCATCATAGCTGACGTACGCCAAGGCTAGAACAACAAAACCTCTAGAGGCGAGAAGAGCGGCTCGCTTTTCAACCAGACCTCCCCGTGATCCATAAATGTCTATAACTCCAGGAAACGGTCCTTCTCCTACATTGTGAAAACAAAAGAAAGAAAACTAAAATTGAAATGCTATGTTCAGCATATGATGATGTTGGTAGACCGCGAATATTGGACTAATAAGAAAAAAGAAGTTAAGTTTGTTTTATTTAACGACGCCTCTAGAGCACATTGATTTTAATCTTACCATCAGCTGTTGGACGTCAATCATATGGTCATTGTGACATATGTTTAGAGGAAACCCGCTGCCGCCACATAGGCCACTCTTTCCGATAAGCTGCAAGGGGTCTTTTATATGCTCTGTCCCACAGACAGAATTGCACATACCACGGGCTTTGATAAACCAATTATGGGCCCCTGGCTGGAACGGAAATTAGACAAATAAAAAATGATTGGTTTCAAGATCATGAGAAAAAGATTTTTTTAAATTTGATACGATTATATGATTATCACATTTGTATGTATTACCCAGTTTATATGAAATATAACAAAACGAAATATCCAGAAAATATGCAGATGATCGTGGATAAATACATATTAGAATACTGCCAATAAAACACACTCCTATCCCAGATGACTGACACACGTACCAGATGGAAGGAGAAGAGTTCCGCGGATTCGCCCTTCCCTCACTGTGATGCGCTTCACACTACTCCTTATATACCATCTGTAAACCCGTACGTGACAACCTGGCAAAGCCGGTGAAATTTCTTGAAAGTCACAGTGAAGACGAATATCTACATTAAATGGCGTCGTAACGTCCGCCTTGTGCAGTCTGATATTTCGAATACCGGTAGTGCCGCTTACCTCCATCATACTCCAGAATAATCCCATTGGTTCGACACCTGAAAATAAACACAGACCTCAAAGAAAGAATTTGAAGGTTCATTCACACTTTTAAATGTTTAACATCCAATCGAGCCGATGATTAATAGATCAATATGCTTTAGTGGAATCGTTAACAAAAAATATATATATACACCCCAAAAACCCAGCAACACCCAAATTGGATAGATGCCAAATGCTTAATGAGAAAAACAAAGTAGTAGAAGGAAAAATAAAGCTGCTATGGGAAAAAGTGAAGGAATCACTTTATTCAAATCTGTATCTCTATGTAAAGAGAGAAGTATTGAACATTTTTAATTTTTCCTATTAGTAAATCAATGAAAAGGAAAGTAAGATTTGTTTTATGATACCCCAGGACAGGCACATTGTTTATCCAACGGTTATTTAGATGTCAAATGTTTTGATTAAAAGCAAAATATATTTAATATGTACGAAACCAGTCCGGAAATGTATAGAACGCGAAATACAAATCAACGGAAAACATAATTATTTAATATGCCAGGACATACCACAATGTTTAAGAAACCAGTTGTGGTCAAATGTCTGGAACGGGAAATACAAATCAACAGAAGCCAGACAAAGTCACATTTACCTGTGTATGTCCCACTGAGAGAAATATTCGTGGATACATCGACCTCCCCAGCATCATTTGCAACATAATGAGCACCTGACCGAAACAGGACGTCTTTTTGGTATAACGAGGCAGAGAGCGTAATCTTTTCTCCTGGTTGAAGACCTGTGACCCTCACCTTGATTGGTTCATCTACGAGTGAATCTACTGGAAAGACATCAAGCGTGGGCATCTTGTGTTACGTTTACGTTGTAGGTCAGACTTTATGACTTGTGTCACCAGTGAGATGTGGGTCAAACGTTATGACTTGCGTCACCAGTGCGCTACAGGCAAAACTTTATGGCTTGTGTTACCAGGAGATATAGGTCAAAGTTTATGATTTGAGTCACCCGTGCGCTGTGGGTCAAACGTTATGACTTGCGTCACCCGTGCGTTGCAGGTCAAACTTTGACTTGTGTCACCCATGCGTTGTTGATCAAACTTTATGATATCCGTCACCCGTGCGTTGTTGATCAAACGTTATGACCAGTGTCACCCGTGCGTTGTGTTGGCATCAGATTAAAGTAATATTCCGTGAATGCTGGCTTCAACGCCTGTTGAAAGCATCTGCATCTGCATATGACAATGATAATGTAAATAACAATATGAATAATAACGCATTGTTGTTATACTGTACCATGACTAAATATCTCTAGAACTGACGTGACAACATAATCCCCTCACCCCTTTTAAAACTTTACACGAGATTACTAAACTAACCATAAGGAAAATCCACCAAAAGGTAGTTATTCACTGCCGAAAGCCGAAAGGGTGGATTATAGTTTCTGCACAAACAAATGATACTGAAATGAGAGTACTAAGACATGATCTTTCTGGACATTAACCGCACGGGCATTACCTCCTCGGACATTACCTCGGTCGAAAATTATCTCCCCACCTTCATGGGAATAATGTCGTAGCACATTATAGTCGGATGGCTAAGGAAGCTTTATTGGTTAGATATTGCCCGTTTTGATAAAACATAGAAAGCGTCATGCTAATTATTATTATTTATATAAAACCAACCAGCATTATTATAGTACTTTATAGTAATAGTAGTTGTAGTAGTAGTGATAGCGCTACTGGTAGTAGTATATTAGTAATATTCATACTACTACTACGTTTAATAATATTACTACTGCTACTACTACACCAGTATTACTACTACTACTATTACTACTACTACTGCTACTACTACTACTAAAACTACTACTACTACTACTACTACTACTACTACTACTACTACTACTACTAGCGAGGCCTTATGTTTATAATAATTATGGGTAGTGATGGTGGTGTGATTATCGTTGTAGCTGGAGAGCTAATGTCTTGGGGTTAACGTCCAGGGATGAATGTCCAGGGCGGTACTGTCCTTCCGAAATTAGTGGCATATTTTGTTTGTGTACACACGCACACATACACAAACACACGCGCGCGCGCGCACACACACACACACACGTATGTAAAAGCAAATTCCATCTTCCCGCGAGAAACCTTAAATAAGTGAGACCAGAAATATATAGGTTTTTATATTATGGCCTAACCTACTCCACATTACGGCAGAGAAGTAAACATTTTCTCGATAAAGGTGTTCAGTTTCATTACACCAGTGGCGTAGCTTCAATTGAGGCAATGAGGCAACTGCCTCACTATATTTTTTGCAGAATTTTTTTTAACGTGATTAATATTATAAAAGTTGATTAAAATACGAGAAATAAAAACCTTTGTCAAAG
>JAULBS010037560.1:0-10062 GCA_032355785.1 Symmetromphalus regularis
CATTTATACACTGGTCCAGTCTTGATAGTGTTTTCAGAAATAAACAAATGTTACTGAAGTTGATCATTTATACACTGACCTGCTGCTATATAATATACTGTTCAAAATAAGCAGAGGATATTTGAGTTCAAATATGAATAAATATAGAATGAAACATGACATATATTTTAAAATAAATGTACATAAACATGGTCAGAACCTAGCACATACCTTCATACAGTCGAACAAAGTAAAGTTTGTTTTATTTAATGACGCCTCTAGAGCACATTGATTTTTATCTTATCGTTGACTATTGAACATCAATAATATGGTCATTTTGATATATTTATTTACAGAAACCTGCTATTCTTTCCGATAAGCAGCAAGGGGGTCTTTTATATGCACTATAAATATGACACTGTTCTTGTTATCTTGTGTTATGCTTGAATATTTATTTTGAACAGTATAGTTAGAGAATAAGTAACAATAATATAGTAGTGTATAAAGGCACTGTCACAAAAATAGTTATTTGAGTCTAACTTTGCTTTTCTAAAGGAAAAAACCCATGGTACTTGTCAACTTTTCAATAAAAAAAATTTTTTTTAATATTTGGCTGGTAAATCATTATGTTCCTTCAGGGAGCGGGATGTTGATCAAACGGTAGCGTGTCTGCCTGTGAACCGGTCTGTCGTCGGATCGATCCTTCTTAGCGAACCCATTTGCAGTTTGGTTTATTTTCTGTTCCAACCAGTGGTCCACAACTGGTTTATCAAAGACTGTGGTATGTGCTGTCCTGTCTATGGGACAGTGCATATAAAAGACCCCTTGCTGCTTATCGGAAAGATTAGCCAATGTGGCGGCAGCGGGTTTCCTCTAAATACATATGTCAGAATGACCATATGATTGACGTCCAATAGCCGCTGATAAGATAAAAATGAATGTGCTCTAGAGGCGTCGTTAAATGAAACAAACTTTACTTCGTGTATAGCGATATATCTACTTAATGAGTATCCATTCTTATAAAACCTATGACTATGACAGGAAGTTATATAAAAGTTAAACTTAATTTTTTTTAATAAAAATATACTGTGTCTATATGTTCTCTTTTTTCATCAGATATGTTTAGTAATTAGTATAATAGTATCAAAACTTTATCACATATTTGTAATTAAACTGTATTGCAGTATGTATTGCAATATGGGTTTTCTGTATCTCAATAATTATATAGCAATACGGTTTTGGCTGTATCGTTGCATCTCTAAACAACATACTGCAGTGTCGTTAAAGACATATTTCTTTCTTTGTCTTATTAAATTTTTGGTTTAACAAGTTCACCTGCCAGGGAAGATATTGATGTATTTATACACCCTTCGTAGTAAATCTTGCACGTCTGTGTCGATCTGAATCTGTAAGTAGCTAATAAATCAATAGCAGGTATTTCGTTAAGACTGACTTACACGGCTGACACTGTGTACTGAAATCAAGAGCGAAGAACTTCTTTCTACAAGTGCAAGAATAATTGATGCACTCGCTGTCCGTCACCGCCCTCGTACAGTGATCGTCGTACGCACACGCATCAAACAATTTTTTAGGAACTGAAAAAAGTCAAGTTAGTTATATTTAAAAAAATTGATTCAATGACACCATCCCTGTCAAGTTTCATGCTTGTATCAACATTTGAAAGATTCAAATAAAATCATTGCCCGTTATTTGTTGTATAAAAGTACAAATATCCGCCATATTGGATTTGACCTAATTTTGCCACTTTCCGATTAGTTGATTTTGATAGATTTTTAATATGTTATTATGTACACCAGAACGAACCTAAAAACACCATCAAACCTTCTGTATAAGTTGTTTGGGGGGAGGTGGGGCGGGGGGTTAAAATCTTTCATCGACTCGACAAAAAGCAATAAATCTTACTTACGTTCAATACACGCTGTTCTGTTTCTGTGTGTGAAGTAGCCGATGGAACACCCACAAGTCATGTGTCTGTGACACTCACTTCGCCTGTCTATGTGTCGACACTGCTCCTTGAAGTAACAGCGCTCTCCTAGATGCCGTGGACCTAGGTATGAATGCACGTACCTCTTTATCGTGTTTAAATCCAGAAAGGTTCAAACACGCTCCCCGTGGGTACACACCTGACACTAGTTCAGAGAATGTACCCAAAGCGAGAAAGGGGAGGGGAAGGAGTTGCTGGCGAGCTATGTTGAAATATTATTGAAATTAGTTGAAGATGGATATGTGAAGAATTTATTTTAGAGAGAATTTTGATGCGTGAGTCAAATTGGTTTGAGGTAATTTTGACACACATTTTTAAGGTTACCCAACGTAATTAACTAGAAATGTATTTTTGAGGGAATTATCTAAAATTTAGAGTCCGATAACGTAAGCCGCAATTTGCCATGAAGCACGTTAAATGACTGATTTAAGTATTAAGGTTAATAATCCGTGGACGTAGAAATGAGCTAATTTATATAGCACAGAAGCTCTAATCTCACACAGTTTACAATATGTTACTTGACTGCACTCATACGGCTACTTGTATTAATCGCAAACCTGTCTAAAAGTAAAGTTTGTTTTATTTAACGACGCCTCTAGAGCACATTAATTTTTATCTTACCATCGGCTATAGGACGTCAATCATATAAAGTAAAGTTTGTTTTATTTAACGACGCCTCTAGAGCACATTGATTTTTATCTTATCGTCGGCTATCGGACGTCAATCACATAGTCATTGTGACATATTCATTTAAAGGAAATCAGCTGTCGCGCCATATGCTACTCTTTCCATAAGCAGCAAGGGATTTTATATATGCACTGTCCAACAGACTGGTCAGCACATACCACGGCCTTTGATGAACCAGTTGTGGACCATTGATTGGAATGGAAAATAGCCCAAACTGCAGATGGATCCACTGAAAAGGATCGATCTGACTTGGGAAACTATGCAATCTAATAAAACAAATCATTCAAGGTACTCCAGGTTTAAAGGCATACTCCGACGGAATTTAATAGTCTCTGCTCTAAATATTAATTACGAATGAAACTTACATACATTTGTGATACCAGATCTTGCTTTTATATCACGCAAGACGTTTTTCCTGAACCTTGGTATAGGGAATTCCACGTCGAGTTTATGGTTTATGATTTATTTGTCCGTGAGCATAAGTGTTTATTATTTTTAAAATAGTGATAATAAGCGAGATGCGGTGGTTATGCAAGTAACTGAATGAAGTATTTTTATGGAATAATCAAATGTTTATATTTAAAATTAATTCTTTGGAAATTAATTAGGTCAAGGGTCCGTGGGAGTATGCGTTTAAGATCATAAAACGCACCGACATATTTTCAAAAAATTTGGTTCTCTGTTAAGCTAAACTATTTTCGGATGACAATTATTTTGCAGTGATATTCTTGGACACCCCTCCCTTTGTTGCTATAGTAATAAAAACACATATCATATGTGAATAATGGTCTTGGAATGACGGGTGCTCAACAATTATCCGTCTTACAAGGCTAACTCATCACGGTACACAATGGCCGCCATGATTTATCTCCAAGTTAAAGACCGCCATGTTTTATCTCCGAGTTAAAAGCCGCCATTAAGGACGAAAGGGTAAGCCGTGATTAAGTATGATGGTAAGATCGTGTACAGGTGATTAAATATCTGTTTGAACATTCAGTTCTCATTGAACACTGAAGATGAAGGGGACTATTTTTTTTACATATATTTCTGGTTAATGATGAGTACATGTGATGCATACTCCTGTCTGTCTCTCTGTCTGTCTGTTTGTGCGTCTGTCAGTCTGTTTGTCTGCCTGCCTGACCGTCCGTATGTCTGCCTGTCTCAATGATTCATCAATCAGACCTTTTCTTGGTAGCCTTTCGTCCTTTCATGTATCCGTCCATCCATCCATATCCGTTCGTCCATCATTTTATCCGTCTTTCCGTTCATGTTTCCATCCCTCTCTCCTTCTCCATTCATTCATTCAATGATCCATCCATCCATCGATCCATCGATCCATCCATTTATTCATATATCCACCCAACCATTCTGTCGGCCCTCCCTCCCTCCCTCCCTCCCTCCCTCCCTATGTTACTATGTTACTTGTTACTATGTTACTTGTTACTTGTTACTATGTTACTTGTTACTTGTTACTATGTTACTTGTTAGTTGTTACTATGTTACTTGTTACTATGTTACTTGTTACTATGTAACTTGTTACTATGTTACTTGTTACTATGTTACTTGTTACTATGTAACTTGTTACTATGTTACTATGTTACTTGTTACTATGTTACTTGTTACTATGTTACTATGTTACTTGTTACTATGTTACTATGTTACTTGTTACTTGTTACTATGTAACTTGTTACTATGTTACTTGTTACTATGTTACTTGTTACTATGTTACTTGTTACTATGTTACTATGTTACTTGTTACTATGTTACTTGTTATTATGTTACTATGTTACTATGTTACTTGTTACTATGTTACTTGTTACTTGTACTATGTAACTTGTTACTTGTTACTATGTAACGTGTTATTATGTTACTTGTTACTATGTTACTATGTTACTTGTTACTATGTAACTTGTTACTATGTAACTTGTTACTATGTTACTATGTTACTTGTTACTATGTACATTGTTACTATGTTACTTGTTACTATGTAACTTGTTACTATGTTACTTGTTACTATGTTACTATGTTACTTGTTACTATGTTACTATGTAACTTGTTACTATGTTACTATGTAACTTGTTACTATGTTACTATGTTACTTGTTACTATGTTACTATATAACTTGTTACTATGTTACTTGTTACTATGTTACTTGTTACTATGTAACGTGTTACTATGTTACTTGTTACTATGCTACTATGTTACTATGTAACTTTTTACTATGTAACTTGTTACTATGTGACTTGTTACTATGTTACATGTTACTATGTTACTTGTATGGCTTTTATACGCAGGTTTTACTGTGTCCATCTTTCCAGTTTCATAGGAAAACAATCACTGATTGAAATATTCTCATATTAATAATTAACAAAACATTCCTTTCCTTAAACAGGTTACATCAGTTTGAGAAATAATCCGGGAGGCCCGCAAGGCGATACGTTTTATAGCAAACCAAGAGCTATGCCATTTATCGGCTTCACATGTTTGCCAGTAGATAATTATATTCGAATAAACCTTGTAAAAACGATATTCCTACAAATGTCAAGTGTTCAGTCGTGCAATAAATAACCAGTTAGAATAAATAGTATTGGAAAAATAAATCACTGATATTTGTTTTTAGAGATGAAATATAGGTATTAACAGACGCATATCACAATGGGTCATCCGAATGTCTACTATTGGTTCATCATCTTCCTCTTCGTGTTTTCTTCTATTTCTATTTCTACGTCTATATCCTGTTCTACAACTATTTCTACTTCTACAACTTCTTCTATTTCAACTTCTACCTCTACTACTTCTTCTTTTTCTTCTTCTTCTTCTACTTTCTCGTCTTCTATTACCTCTACTACTTCTACTTTCTCTTCTTCTACTACCTCTACTACTTCTAATTTCTCGTCTTCTACTACTTCTACTTTCTCTTCTTCTACTACTTCTGCCATGTTCTTCTTTAACTACTTCTACTTTCTCTTCTACTACATCTACTACTTTTACTTTCTCTTCTAATACTTTCTCTTCTACTACTTCTACTTTCTCTTTTTCTACTACTTCTACTTTCCCTTCTACTACTTCTACTACTTTCTCTTCTTCTACTACTTCTACTTTCTCTTCTTCTACTACCTCTACTACTTCTACTTTTTCTTCTACTACCTCTACTACTTCTAGTTTATCTTCTTCTACTACCTCTACTACTTCCACTTTATCTTCTTATACTACCTCTACTACTTCTACATTCTCTTCTTCTACTACTTCTACTACTTCTAATTTCTCTTCTTCAACTACTTCTATTTTCTCTTCTTCTACTACCTCTATTACTTCTACTTTTTCTTCTTCTACTACCTCTACTACTTCTACTTTATCTTCTTCTACTATCTCTACTACTTCTACTTTCACTTCTTCTACTACTTCTACTTTCTCTTATTCTACTACCTCTACTACTTCTATTTTCTCTTCTTCTACTACCTCTACTACTTCTACTTTTTCGTATTCTACTACCTCTACTTTTTCTTCTTCTACTACCTCTACTACTTCTACTTTCACTTATTCTACTACTTCTACTATTTCTACTTTTTCTTCTTCTACTACTTATATTTTCTCTTCTTCAACTACTTCCTTTCGCTTCTTCTACTACCTCTACTACTTCTACTTTCTCTTATTCTACTACTTCTACTATTTCTACTTTCTCTTCTTCTACTACTTTCTTTCTCTTTTACTATTACCTCTACTACTTCAACTTTCTCTTCTTCCACTACCTTTACTACTTCAACTTCTACTACTTCTTCTATTTCTACTTATACTATTTCATCTTCTACTACTTCAACGTCTACTACTTCAACTTGTTCAACGTATTCCACTATTTCTACTTCTTCTACTTACTATTCTACTAATATAATAAGATCGTGAGGAAATAAATGCGTGTGGGGTATCAAGACTCCATTGTCCCCCTCTGGGAGTATAGGCACGCAGTGAAGACCCGATTCCGTACCAGTTTTTGGCTTAATTATGGTAATGTTTTCTAAACAACAAACAAAGAAACGTGTGTGCGTGGTATGTTATAATCATGATCTGACATTTATGATTTGTATGTTATTTTTGACCAACTAGTTTTTACATTAGTCCAACTCCACACGACTCGAACCGGTAAACAAGTTTTTCTTGAGAAAATAATATATTAATATGTCATTTCAAGATCAAAAGATATCTTAACGTTGACGTCAGAGCAGTAAATGAAAAGTGACCTATGAAAAAAGACATCAGGCACGTGCTGAGACCTTTACACGGGGGTGGGGTGGAGTAGGTATGGGGGGATGGGTTTATAATGAGTAATATATCATCTGATATCCTGTAACTGAATATAATACGTTAAAAATCCTACTGCACATCGTGAGTGTTAAAACAAAACATAGCAAGTCACATTTTGCTCATCATAAGAGTTAGTGTAATTTTTAGTTACTAGATTTGGCCTCACCTAATAAAGCATACGAAGTTAACCAAATATGTCCTGATTGTCGAATTTTGTTACGCAAAAACCTAGCAAGTAGCAGTTGGATTATATAATTCAACAATTTTTGCAAATTTAACAAATATGACATGCTAGGTTTTCCTTAACACTCAAAATATGCGATTGGCCATTTTAGTTGTTTATTTTACAATTTAATAGTTCACATGAAGTTATTCAATTTGTTATAAAAGCTTCAGGACCGTTTCTAGCATGTGAACAAGGGGTGGGGAGGGTGTGTGTCAGAAGTGTTCCAGTCATTTACCAACTTTTAAATAACCTTTTGTCTCTACTACCCACTACCCCTCCCACCCCGAAACACCGGACATTTTATATATCTACTACTCACTACCCCTCCCACCCCGAAACACCGGACATTTTACGTCTCTACTATCCACCGCCCCTACCACCTCCGAAACACCGGACATTTTAGAGTGGTAGAACATCGGACTGAAGTTGATGACAGTGGTTCAAAACCCGTTGGAGGCAGGCTCACACTAAGTCTTGACTACGTGTCAAAATAACAAAATGTTTGACATCCAATAGCCGATGATTAATAAATCAACGTGGTTTAGTGGTGTCGTTAAACAAAACAACAACAACAGCGCAACAACAACAAAAAAACATCTCCGGAAAATTCCTAGCTACTGCCCTGAACATATAAAACATTATGTATTTATGAAGAGAAAATATATTAATATATTCTATGTCATTTCCAGATCAAACAGATTTCCTATCGCTCACGTGGACGTAAATGAAAAAATCACCTGTGAAAATGACATCAATTCTGTTGTTTATTTCACAATAAAGTTCATATCTAAGTTATTAAATATGTTGTAATATACATAAAACACTTTTGTTGCAAGTAGAGGGGAGTGGGTTGAATTGATAACACTGCATTTCACGCACTCACACGCAAAGGCACGCACACACTAACACTCAAACACACACACACACACACACACACACACACACACACACACACACACACACACACACACACACAAAACAGTTAATTAAAATTATTTAACCTATATTCGTGGGTTTTTGTTTACCTTACAAATTGTTTCAAATGAGAATTTTGTTAATTTCTGCCGCTGCAATGTTATCTTGTATAACTCCTTGCCCACTTTCTCATCAGTACTATAGGTTAGAAACATGACGCATAAAAATAAACAATTCTTGGCGATTATGTTGCACATTTACAACAACAAAAAAATACCGTTCCTTCTTTCGTCATTAGTCTGAAATAGAAAAAAGTACGCTAGCTCGAATTTCCATTGCAGTTCGACATTTAAAATGAAACGTCACTGATTTTAACAAACGTGTACAAACACAGATAAAACATTCGCCGCGTTTTATTTATCATTATCGATTAGTTTGTTTCATACCTCTCATGAAAAATAAATGAAGTAAATTTATACGCGCGCTTCGTCTCGCCATAAAAAAAATAGGGCAAATGAGTTTTCAATACAAAGGATTCGACTGATAAAATCGGTTGATTTAAACAGTGTCCTGATTACACAGGTTTTTAGAAATTACTAGTCAATTATATTAATCGACAACCTGTATTAAGTGGCCATATCTCATTCCAGTTAATTTAGTCTAAAACCTGAATTAAGCAGTAACCTGTCTTTAGAGGACAGTGTTGTGTTATTCCCATGCGTGGCTACTTAAGACAAGGTTTGCTTTAATGTATAAGCAGTTTTGGGATAAAAAAGAGAATTCCGTGTATAAGTCATATGGGATGAAAATCATAGGAGCGTTAAGCCGTTTGGGACCAAACATTCTTTGAGTTTCAAACGATATGGAACTAAAAATCACTTTGAGATTTACGGCATTTTGAACAAAATAATAATAATATTATCACTCCTGGCTATAAGCCTTTTTATCTCTATATTCTGCCAAATAATATTCATTCTTCTCCTATATAGACATTTAGAATGCTTAGAGATCAAGAGAAAATAACCAATTTCAAGTCTATTACGTTGAATACAGTAGTATAAATTAATTTATATGTTATCGGTAATGTCCGTACTCCGATTGTTCTCGTTCCGAAGATAACGTCACGGGCACCAAACTATCTGTTTTTACATGGTAAACTCGGTCTTTGAAACTTTTGTAAAAGAAGAAGAAGAAAAAAAAAATAGAGAAAGAAAGAAAGGAGAGGAAAAAAAGAAGTTCCCTGAAATGTAGGCCAATTTGTTGATCAAAGTAATGAATACTAGGGAATCGTGTCTGGAAAATGTTGTGGACTACAGAGACGTCACTTCATACAGTGTACTGTGGGGTTTTTCACAACTGTCGTCATTAATCTACTCGTACTAGTCGTACAGTAGACGTAGAGAGACATCACTTCATACAGTGTACCATGTTTTTTTTCAAAACTGTCGTCATTAATCTACACGTACTAGTAAGGTAGACTTAGAGAGACGTCACTTCATACAGTGTACCGTGTGGGTTTTCACAACTGTCGTCATTAATCTATTCGTACTTGTCGTACGGTAGACGTAGAGACGTCACTTCATACAGTGTACCCTGGGTTTTTTTCACAACTGTCGTCATTAATCTACTCGTACTAGTCGTACGGTGAACTAGAGAGACGTCACTTCATAACTGTGGCTTTTATAGACAGTGATTTAAATTATTCAAATTTACACACAGTCGTGTGTTACACGTTAATTTAAAAAAAAATGCGTTTTGGTGACCATCTTCAAATTGTAAGGTTTTGTAGTTTATTGACAAAGTGCTTTCTTGTAAAAATGCCCTAATGATAAATTAACAAGTAACAGAATTTACAGTTCACACTATGTATGTATTTACAGTTCACACTATGTATGTATTTACAGTTCACACTATGTGTGTATTTACGGTTCACACTATGTATGTATTTACA
>JAULBS010037571.1:0-10062 GCA_032355785.1 Symmetromphalus regularis
ATTAGCTTCACATCGTTTTTAATTTCGTAATTTTGTGTTACACACATTAGAATCTGTTTAACATATGGAATAAATAATATGATAAAAGATTGTGTTCTGGAGGACATAAAAAAAAAATGGCCGCCAATTTATAAGGAGTAATATAAGTAAAATTAGGTGTCAATTTTGGAAAATGTGGTATGTACGGTTATTTTTTTTTAAGGATTTTGTCCAACATTCCTTTTTAGTACGATTTTAGGGCACTGATTCCGAAAATGTATGTTGGCAATCTGAAAAATTCTATTTTATGGTTAAAAATGGGAGGAAACAATATGGCCGCCATATGTTTATAGAATCAACAGCAAGAATACAACTGGCTTCACATTGTTTTTAATTTCGTAATTTTGTGTTACACCCATTAGAATGTGTTTAACATATGGAATAAACAACATGATAAAAGAATATGTACTGATTGATACAAAAAACAAGATGGCCACCAATTTATAAGCAGTAATATGATGGAAATTAGGTCCCAATTTCAGGAAATGTGGTTTGTACAGGCACATACTTTTTGATATGATTTCAGGGTGCTGATTACGAAAAAGTATGTTGGCAATGTTAAAAATTCTGTATTTTGGATCAAAATGGTAGGGGAAAAATGGCCGCAATATGTTTGTAAAGCAAGAATAAAATTGGCTTCAGGATGGCTGAGAATGTTTTTCTTTTAGGTATTATTTTAAAATAAAATCGTTTACATACATTGAGGACTTATATCTATCATAATTCAAGAATATTTTAATATTTGTTTTTAACACCCAACCCTCAGCACAGACCCACCCTCCTCTCCAGAAAAAACCCCCCACCAATCTGTGATTGGGTAAAGTAACAAAGTCTGTATACTGATGGAATACACATACTAAAGAGAATAAAGAATATATATATATATATTAGTAATGAAAAATAAATTTATTATAAAAATTAATTTCTTTAGTGTTTTATACCTCTTTGATCGATTAAATAAAGATGGTCTGAATTCAGTGGGAATATTTACGTCATGCCCCTGGCTTCCTACAATGCATATGAGACTAGCAGGTGTATCTATCTATCTCATTGTCGAGTACTGACACGCGCTTTTAAACTTAAAGCTATTTCTCTATTTACTTCGCTATATCGCTCGAACACATTATTTCAGAACTGCTTGTAGAGTTATTTCCCTTGTTATATTTAGACCAGTTTACTTCCTGAATCAAATGGGGAAGTTTCCGAAGTTGTGGAACAGTTTTCTGGTTACACATACATTTGTTGCCATTGTCAACCCTATTTTATTGGGTATTTATTGATATATAATATGTCTGAAGCAGTCTTAATTAAAAATAATGGATATATCTCTACTGGCAAATGACAATGTACAGACATGTTTATCGTCCTATCATTGATGAAAATACGCTGTATTATTTGATATACAGTGGTTCAGTCAGTGGGCTGCATGGTCGGATCAATTGTTCATTAATGAATTGGTTAATTAATTAATTAGGCCTGTGCAGAGTCATAGCAGTTTGGTTATTGTTGGATTAAGTAATAAGGCAGTGCACCACTGGATCTACCCTTCCTTGTTCTGTTAAACATTAATCAGGTCTAATTTTAAGAATATTTGAGGTCCCTGGGTAAAGCATTGAAATAGGGCCCCTACCCACACACATCCACCACTCGTTTATATGAATCTTAATTTTTATTTTTCAGATTATTGTATTTTTTAAATGAAATTTAAGGGCCCCTAAAACCAAAGTTTATGGGCCACGGGGAAACTGCCCACTGTGCCTATGCAATTAGATGACATTGATGTTAGTACACCCATGTGACCTCAATGATCACCATGACAAAATATAATATACTGTATTAAGCTGACCATACTCACTAGTACTGCCATTTGGCTCACACTAGTCATGCTTTATGTAACCAGGGTTGCAGAAAGTACTCACCCGCTCGCCAAACGTGAGTAAAAATTCTGACGGACGAGTTAAAAAATGCAACTACCAGTCCGATGGGCGATCTGTATTTTTCTCATTGACAGTAATTTGTTTTATTATTATTATTATATTTTTTTTGCTTCGAATTCACCACTCTGTATATGCCATGTCAGATAATCATACATTTGCTCTATAGTTAAAAAATTATATATTGTTCCATAGGCTGGTGGACTAGTAGAAATTCTGGCGGCTAGTAAAATTTAGTTAGTTCTGGTCTGGCGGGCTAGTGAAAAATTCTCCATTTCTGCATTCCTGGTAACCCATTTTTTGTAACTTATTCTCACCAAAATTTGACATTATTTATTATAGATTCATGTTGAGTATCACTTAGCTGATTTTTTTAAATAGAAAAGAATAATTATCAGTTAACATTTACATTTTTAAAAAGGATTATGCAAAAATGAAATTGGTTACTGGTCTACAAAAACAATTACATAACCCATACATGGGTTACGCAGATTGTCCTACAATAAGACTGTTAAGAGCCTGCATAACAAATCACGGGAAATGCTTTTAAGCAGGGGTTAAAAAATTTATATACTTTTGTCCTGACCAGTTTTAATCAGTGGAAGTCATTGCAGTCCAGAGATATATTATTTTTCTTTAATATATGTTTTTCATCAACACTACACACACATTTTAAAGTAAAATATCACTATATTGGTAATTAATTTTATTTGTTACATCTTAAATCAACAATGTTTGGTTCAATAGGTTTCAGATGAAAAGTCCATAAACCTAGGTAATTTGATCTTTTATATATTGTAGCTCACATCAACCTGACACCTGGAGAAGTCACAAGCTATTTGGTTGCCCCTGGGAACATCACAGAATTTACAGTGAGAAACCTCACATGGGCTGCAAGATTTTTGACTTTCCAGATACACTCTCAGTACCATAATGTCACTTTATCTTCAACTTCAAACTTTTTTAACAATGAAACTGTGTCGGGCAGCCATGTTGGAATGGTTACTGTACTTAAAGCTGGTGAGACCCAAACATCATGGTTTGTGACGTGCAGTGGGAATGAGATGATCAACACTATAGTTGTTGTCGGTGTTTACTCAGAATTTGGTAAGTAAATGCAGACTATTACAGGGTTGTAGATTAGTGGCCTCCAGTCTCGGGTTCAAATCGAGTCGGGCGAGTTCAGTATTGACTATTATCCACCCGGCTGACCACCTCAGGTTTCTCCAAAGTGAACCACAAAATTGAACTCCAAACAGAGACCATGATCGCATCTCAGCTATTTTTCTCGTAGAGTTCACACAAACGGGATAGGGCTAATATGCGAGACTACCGGTTTTAGGCATTTGGCTCTCCCATTCTTGGCCTAAATTTTTTGTGGGGCCAGTTGGAAATTTGGAGGGATGGTTCATTTTTCCAGGTTACTGGCCCGGCTGGCCGGTTCATTTTTCCAGGTTACTGCCCCGGCTGGCCGGTTCATTTTTCCAGGTTACTGCCCCGGCTGGCCGGTTCATTTTTCCAGGTTACTGGCCCGGCTGGCCGGTTCATTTTTCCAGGTTACTGCCCCGGCTGGCTGATATCTGAAAAAGGTTAATGTACACCCCTGCTATTAATTAGCATTTTCCTAATCAACCCAGTATGACTATTAACAGTGCCCAATTTTAAGTTGAAAAACTAAAATGCATTGAAGTCTTTTTGTTTGATATCTAGAAAGTCTTAGCTTTCGAAATTAATGTTTGCAATCAACAAGCTATCATATAATTGGTTTACAACCAGAGCTCTCGATGGGAAATTTGATCTAGGTGTCAGTGACTCATGGGTCACTTCTTTGGGAGTCATTTGAAGAAAATTGAGGGTTATTAACTTAATTATACCGATTTTTCAGGGTCATTTTAATTAGTTTCAATTAGTTTTCCAGCCTGTAACAAACATTGTGAATGGAAATGAAATCTTTTAAAAATAGAATGAGAAAATGTGAAAATATCCTTTTTTTTTCTTTCTTTCCTATTTATTTATAGACAAACTTATTTTTCCAGTATTACCTACCGACAAGTTGTTTATTAAATTTTTTGTAAGGCAAGTGTGTGTCAAAAATAAACTCCAGAAATATAGGGTTCTCATTCATCCAAAAATACAGAGAGTCCGTGGACTCGAGAGAAAATATGGAGAATCCTAAACAAAATTTAGAGATTCCATGAAGTCAACATTTGAAGACGAAATTATATCCAATGCAATATTATGTCTATTGTCATGTACAACAACTGACAACACAAAAATATTTGCAATTAAATATAGTTTTATTTCATAATCAAAGTTCATACTGATATATATCTCTTTTTTTCACTCCATTATTACAACACATCTGATGCAGCTTTAAAGTTGCATAGCTAAAAATATTAGTGATCAACATATAAATATTTTGTAACTGAACGATTACCAACTAATTATACTTTAAAAAAATGCTATTCCTATGCATCTTCTAATATTGTGAGACAATTGTACATGTGTTATGACATAGAAATAGCATTGAAATGTATGTACAAAAATATATGGTGTGTAACTTTCTCATAATGTAACGTTTGCCACCATTTCTGTTTGAATTTTTGCAGTGATTATGACACAATTAAAATAAATGTTTGCATTGCTGAATTACAGTTAAATAACTGAAAAATAAACTAATATCTACTTGTAAGAATTTTGTGAATGCTATTGTAAATGCTTTGAAAATTAAGCAGCACTTATTATGCTTGGAATAACCGATACTCGACATTGTTGTATTTCCGTTAGTCACCTGTTTCCATACATTTCGCAATCGAAGTATTAACTCTGTATAGGCCAAACTTATACACAATTTTAAGACTTAAAATGTTGTCTAATACATGCAATATATATTTATATGGAAAGAAAAATATGCATGCTGTGGACAGAATGTGGTGCGTCCCATCCATGATAGCTGTGTCATTGACCCAAGGTCTCGGATCCATAACATACTTAGACTCTAGTTAATACTGGGAATATACATTCTGGTGACAAATTTAAATGCTTTCGGGCATTCTACCAAGGTAAGATGCGCATGCATCATCATTTTACTCATTAGCATACTACATGTACATGTGTTATCCACGTAGATAGCCCGAAGTCTGTGAATGAAGCTACTTTGCACATGCGCGTAGCGACAACTTCTGCATACAAATGGACAAAATTTGTTTGTGTTTAACCGCTTGATATAATCAAGACAGACAGACAGACAGACATATATTTTATTAATCAATGAATAAATGATGTGAATCATTTTCCCACACGGATAAATAGCGTGTCAGTGGAAGGTATTTAATTATAATATCACTATAGCCTATCCAGACAAGGTGGACACACATGCTACCAACTTTGAAAACTTCATAGCCCGACCCCATTTCAGGTGGACCCGAGCTCCCAGGCTCCTAGGCTCCCAGCCATTTCCAACACTGGGTTTATTAGGAAGTAAATGCCTATAAATCAGAATTATTGAACCACTGAAATTTGAATGACATGCTGAGACACAGACAATTTAATTCTATTTATTTTTACATAAATTACGTAATGCAACTTTTAGAATGCTGTTAAGTATACTTTACTGGTTTAATATACTAATATTTGTTTATTACAATTAGTTATAAAACTGGAAATCATCTCGATCAGTAGGTCATGATTAACTACATTAATGCTTTATCGATTAACTAATACTGAGATACATGGGAGAATATGTTTTGTTTGATTACATACATGTAGAAGACTGTTCAAGACATTTCAGAAATTAGACTCCATCTCTTGGGATCTGTTTGAAAGATCCTATTTTCTTAAATATATTTTGTGTCCTATTTGGCATTCAAGTCATATGTAACCTTCAAGAAATGGGGTTGCCAATTGTTTTTCAAATTGCATTTCATCTCTTGGGATTTTGCTGCATTTAATCATCGCCTGATATCTCCATCTCTTGACAGAATTTTGATGCATTCGAGCTAGCAGGGCAATCATAATTTGAAAACGTGTTCTGAAAACCAATGCTTCTAGAGTAGAAATATGTGATGGTTATCTGAGTAAATACTGCATTGTTAGTGGTGTTAGTTTTGTAGCACAGCTTGTTTTAGTCAGTTTTGCTTAACTATGTCTTTTTGTCTGTCGTGAAATTTGTTATGCGTAAATCTAATAAATGAACTGATGTTAACCATTAGTAAGAACACAATTTGAGATCTTTACTATTTGTTATCTTTTTTGAGGAATATTCACCTTTATCTGCTACATGCAATATGTGTAGACTGTTCAAAATCTAATGGCTGAATGGAACAAATGTTTCTATTTTCAAGAAGTTTTATGGACATTTTTAATTAACTGTTAATAGGCATAAGAAAATTGCATGAAATATAGCTTCATTCTACCATGGGTTGTGCAAGTTTTCGTAGCATGACACATTTTTACATTTAGTTCTTTTTTTATTTTATTACTTAGTTTACTGATCTTTTCTCTCTCTAAAACTTTGATCATGCTGTTAATATTTTCAAAATAATGGTTAAAAGGAGGAACATAACCCTCTTCCTGCGGTGGACGTATATATGTTCAACGTCATAGCCATGACGTCATATAGTATTGTACTCTTTAATTAGCTGTTTCTGATTAATTAGACAGTTTTTCAACGAAATATAATACACGAAACTGTTAATGAAGAACCCCAGATTGTGCTCTCCAAATATGAAGCAAATCAGTAAAGAAAATCCACTGTTTACTGCAAATTGAAAATTACCCAGGAAACGGAGCGTTTTTTGTGTGTTTACAATTCACGACGCGTCCATACTCAAGACCATTTTTCACAATAACTCGTAAAGTACAATACTATATTACCTAATTATAAGTGATTCTTATGTAGAAAGGGTGCAGTTTTCATGGCAAAAACTAGCTGATTCCAACTATTTATCATCAACATGAAAAAAAAAACCGGATGCCGATTGAAAAGCTTTCCCACCATTTTGTATGCAAGAAATTGACATTTCAAGTACCGTTCATCTCCCAATAAATGGGTTGATTTGTGTTAATTTATTAACAACAATTTATGTCATCGTGTGCGATTTCAACACCGGCAACATTAATTGTTTATTGGAAACATGTTGGACACTCTCCACGTTAGACTACCTCAGTGTTTTAGTGCATGCGAATTTGTTGACGTCCGCATTGACGCGCACATTATTGTTTAAATGTTTTAACGAATCAGTTTTATTGTACAGTTATTATTTTTACCAAACATATAACAGTACTTGGTCACTATTTTAGTTGATTTTATACTAATTATATTGTATATATGATAGATAATAGGGTGCTGTTAGGGGAGGTTTCGTTTGGTTGTTACAAAATGATATGGGGGAGGTGTTCATTGTCGCTTTTCAATTTCTATAGCATTTATTATCAAAACAAATAAATAAAACCTCACAATAAAACTGTCTTGCTAAACGTATAACACATTACAATTCGTACCTAAAGTCTGCGAAATATCGCCACACTAAAAGGATGTGGGTGGTGGTGTTGGACATGAGCAATACATAATTTCTGAGTTGGTCTTAGTGATACAATAAAACATATTATTGGGGATGGGATAAACTTGTGTGATTTTCTGTTACGCCATAACTTGAACGGACTTCTCTTTGTGACTGTTTTCGAATGAGGGGTGAGGGGAGTGGTGAATTGCAAATAATTCAATACATTGTCATTTATCACAAAACATTTACTAGTATAATTGCTTGTATACACTTACAAACAAAATGTATAGTGTACATGTTGCAGTTATGAGTACACGTTCACGCACCTAGTGCCGGATTTATAAGGGGGCAATTGTTCCGGGTCGCCTACCACCCCCCCCCCCCACCACCACCCCAATTTACGGACTTCCTTAATGAAAAAAAATAAAAATTAAACTTAGTTCTATGCATTCATTTTAATTCATTTTTTTTAAATTTTGTAATGTAATTTAATTTCTATGTTGAGAGATCTTAGAAAATGAAGTGTCCCGGGCCTCCAATGTCATTTACCCTTCATAGCCTACAGAACGTAAATTTAATTAACGATATGTTGAAAGTGTTCCAAGATTTAAAATAATAATAATAATTAAAAATAAATAATAGTCCTGCTAATTTTTGGGTGATTCTAACTTATATAATAAAGGTAAGTTTCTAGGAACTTTAGAGAAAGAAAACATTTCTCATTACATGTATTAGGTTTGTAACATATGCTTATATTTATCCACGAATCTGTGAAAAGATAATACTAAAATAATTTTTCGTGTAACAGTTAATACGCATCAAATTACTCTCAAATCCATATTCGAATTTCTCTCTAACGTGTGGACATGTTCTGTGTAAAATGTTACTCGGCAGAAATTCTATAAATAGCACAATTTCCTGTCGCCACACAGTGCTGAAAACTACTTTAATTTTCTATGAACATTAGTCTACGTAATTTATTATGTATGATGTGTACATTTGTTTACATTTTTACAAAAGCAATGCAGCAGGATAAGGGTTAATGAACAAAGAACCGTATGACGTAAATCAGATTAATATGTGACGTAACAACGTTACGAAAAACGAATCGGGCAGATTAGTAAGTATGTGTTTAATTTTCAATTATTTAAATGAAATCTAGCAAAATAACAGTAGATTGGGAAAATATGATTTAACAACGTTTTTCTTTTATTTTATTTTCTTTTACCATATAGTTTGTGCGTATGGAAACGTAAACTACCAAATGTGGTGATGGTAGTCGCACTTCAAATGGTCTTTTGTTAATGATTCGTTATTTTATTTCCTTTTGAAATTCCTTTTAAGTAGCAATTTTCAAATAGAGATAATTTAAATGTTTATCAGATGTAAACAAACATGTTAGAAAATAGAATAAATTTGAAGTCGTTCTTCACCGATCAAACGTCTTAAACGCATACTCCCACGGACCCTTAACCTAATTACTTTCCAAACAAACAATTAATTTTAAATATAAACATTTAATTTGCCCATAGAAATACTTCATTCAGCTACTTGCATAAGCAACGGATCTCGCTTATAATCAATTTAAAAAAAATAATAATGAATTATGCTCACGGACAAATAAATCGAAACAAAATAACGGTGTTTTTTCCCCGTCGAAGGTGTCAAGTATATATTTCTAATCACGTGACCAGTATTCCCCCGTTTGCCGTTATTTTAAAACTTCTGAATATTTTTGTTGAACTGCAAAAACGAGGACTTCCGATCATGAAATTTGAATTTTTTAAATGTGAAAAAAATCGAACGACTCGACATGGAATTTTCAACACCATGGTTCAGTTAAACGGTCTTGCATGATATGGAAATGAGATTTAATATAACAAGTGCATATCTTTGATACTTAGAACTGCTGCTCTAAACTCGGTTTGCATTTACCTACATGTTTGTTACGACAGTACAGACATTAACGGTCGACTTCATCGTCGAAAAAGATAGTTCGTAAAATAATAAATGGATATGTTTATGAGTTATTCCATAGAAAATCAGTACGCCTGACCCCTTCAATCACCTGATTTTGTTGTACATTAACTATAACGTATTTAATGAAGCTATGCAAACAATTAACTTTATACTATGACTATCTTCAATTGTCTTTTGAAGTATCAAGGAGTAGTGTAAACTATGACGATTTTTATTTCGCATAAAATGTTCAGTCATTTTTGAGCTCTCATAATTTCATAACTAAATGGTGTAGCCACATGACTTTTTCAGGACTCAAAGATGCTTTGGTGTAGTGTTAATTTAGTAGGGTTGGGTACCACGAAAAAAATAAAAATAAAATCAACGTACCACGGTATACCACCGTTTTTAAAAATACCGCGGTATGTACCACGATATACCACATTATTCTGACATTACCGGTAGTATTCTAAACACTACGACTTAGTGATAGCCTAATGGGTTAAAACCCTTATCCTGATGCATTGTTTTTGTAAAAATGTCATAATGTTTACATCATACACATTTGTGTTGATATCTCTTGAATTAGTTGACAATTTTAACTCATATTTTACACATACAGAGTA
>JAULBS010037582.1:0-10062 GCA_032355785.1 Symmetromphalus regularis
TGACGTCCAATAACCGATGATAAAATATAAATCAATGTGTTCTAGAGACGTCGTTAAATAAAACAAACTTTACTTTAATTTCATAGAGCAAGTGTTAAACCTATAGTGTGAAATACGAATCAAGAATGAAATATCACGTGAAATCGGGCCCCAGAGTTATTAATTTAAGATTTTCCGAAAATATTCGCGTTCAATATCATCAGAGAGTTGCACAAAAATAGCTTTAAGATAGAAATGTTTCAACTTCCTATAAAGTTTGTTATGTTTGGTTTTTATCTATCATTTAAAGAAACGTGTTTTGTTCCGACATAAGGTTTGCATCGCTAACAGATGGTGAATTGTTGACAAAGTCTATAAACATCGGTTTAATCGTTGCAGTATCTTGGGTGTTTCCGACTTAAACCTCACATCGGAACAGTAAAGAGAAGAGTTTCAACATTCTGATGGAGTTTTTAAAAAGAAAAAGAAGAAGAAAAAAAGAAGAAGCCCGACTTCAAGTTTACGTTTAGTGCAAATAGTTTATGTAACCTAGTCAGACATGCCCTTGTACTACCTATATTAAACAATCTTTATTGTCTTCCAAATCAACTAATTTAGTACAATTTAACCTTAAAGGGTCACCTTAATTTTCTCCAAAATCAGATAATTTAATAAAATTTTACCTGTATTAAGCATCCACCTGTCTTAAAAGGACACCTTTATTTTCTTCCAAATCAGTTAATTTAATAAAATTTAACCTGTATTAAGCAGCCACCTGATTAAAATGGTCACCTTTATTTTCTCCAAAAGCAGCTATTTTATTACAATTTAACCTGTATTAAACAACGACCTGTCTTAAAGGATCACCTTTAATTTCTCCCAATTCAGCTAATGTAGTAAAATTTAACCTGTATAAAGGAGCCACCTGTCTTAAGAGGAATCTTTCATTGCTTCCTTTGGTGCTTCTTAAGAAACGTTTGACAGTACTGAAGTGCGATGGGTCATCGGATCGATCCTCTCACTGGACCCTTTTAGGCTATTTCTCGTTTCAGCAAGTGATGCTTAACTGCTATAACAAAGGTTGTGGTATGTCATGTCTTACTCGTGGGAAAGCACATATAAAATACCCCTTGCTACTAATCGGAAAGAGTAGCCTATGTGATGGTATCGGGTTTCGTCTGAAGACCAAGAGTCGGAATCACCTTATATTGACAACGAATAGCCGCTGAATAAACAATGTGTTTGGATGTCGTTAAACAAACAATTGTTCCTGTCTTTGGACACTGAAAACATTTACATTAACATACTGAAATAAAACACGAAACTTGTTTCGACCTAACCCAATTGCAGTTTGGGTTATTTTCCGTTCAAACCAGTGGCCCACAACTGGTTCATCAAAAGCCGTGGTATGTGCTGTCCTGTCTGTGGGACGACAAAAAAGAACCCTTGCTGCTTATCGGAAAGAGTAGCCTGTGTGGCGGCAGCGGGTTTCCTCTAAATATGTCAGAATGACCATATGATTGACATCCAATAGCCGATGATAAGATAAAAATAAATATGCTCTAGTGGTGTCGTTAAATAAAACAAATTTAACGTCTTCTTTTTTTCGACCAAACAATACGATTAACTTTGAAACAAATATCACCTGCAAAACTGGGTTGACTAAAATGGTATCAAATAAACGTAGTAGTACGACATAGTATCTGTTAGATGTTGGTGGTATGTTGGATACAGAATGAGATGAGATATACATTACATCTCGCCCTAGTACTCGGTTGATTCCCTTAGTACACTTGTCGTGGCATACATTCAACAGGAGAGATAAACTACCAAACTAACTTATCTTCCCGTTCCACGCTGTTACACACATAATGTATTATAGTTGTTAGATTTAAAGGTGCATACCAACTTGTTAACTATTTGTAAAATATGTTTTCTCTAATATACGGGTTTATATTTCAAATTATTTTGTTAAAAGTGAATTAAAGCTTTTTAGATTGAAAAGACGCGCATCAAGTTGTTTATTTTTAAGAATTTTCTAATGCATGTATACCTTCTTTTTTCAATTACACCGCTACTCGTCGATTATACTCGTTAGATTTGAAGGCTTATATCAACTTGTTAACTATTGTTAAGTATTTTCCATATATACCTTTTTATATTTCAAATTACACTGTTATTTGTCAATTATACCTGTAAGTTTAAAAGGCTTATATCCATTTGTTAACTATTGTTAAGTATTTTTTCTAATATACCTTTTTATTTTCTGTTATTTGCAGATTCACTTGTTTACTGTTATAAAGTATTTCATATAATATACCTCTTTATATTTTAAATTATAAGTTCTTATGGGGTAAAACAACAACAACAACAACAGCAATAGCAACAACAGCAGCAGCAGCAGCAGCAGCAGCAGCAGCAGCACCAACAACAACAATAAAACAGCAAGAAATACAAAATATAATAATATTAATTTAATTTTTTTTTTTATATACATGCATATATATTTTTTTAACGTAACGATAAAACATAATGTGATAATTATCAGTATGTTATATATCTTTTAATTAACCGGTTTTAATAGCTTCAAAACGAATGCTGAATAAACCATAAAATCCTATTTATTAACACGATACAACATAATGTATTGTTAATCAGTTATGTTTTAATCAACCTATTTTTGATCGTTCCATGAGTACAATGATTTCAAGGTGACAGGAAGGTCACTGACGGTGTGTTCTAACAGCGTGTTGGGTCGCGTGAGGTGATAACAGGTAAATTACAGGTAAAAACTCATCTGCTCACACAATGGCAGCTGTCACTACTAAACAGTATCGGACACGACACACCAAGAGTTAATTATTACTGTTTAGTTAGTCAACCAATATACAGTCATGCGTAGTATAACAATCGGCAGATTAACCTTGTCTCATTCAGTTAATTATTTCAATACCAGAAGATTAATTCCTTAATGACCATTAATAATTCTAATTGGCGTTTTTACAGCTGTACTTTTATTACTACCTTGAATATTATTGATCCTCCCTCCCCCTCGCTACACACACACCAGTAGCGGATCCAGCTGGGGGGGGGGGGGGTGTGTGTGTGTCCAAATCCTTCTTTTCTAGATTTTTTAACTTATATTTTCCGAATGGAAGGACTTGAAAATTAACCATTTTTCCCTAATCCTATTTACCAATCACATTTGGACCCCCCATCCCTTTCAGAAATCCCACATCCGCGCATGCACACCTACGACCCTTGTGGTGTATGTTAGAATGTAGATTAATGCAACCCCTGAAATTAAGAAAATATAAAATAAATGCTGTTTTAGCGTAAATTATACTATATTTTTAATAATAAGAAAAAAAAGTACAATATTAATTTTTTTTTATCCGCGGCAAAAGAAGTGCCGCGGAAAATGAAAACTCCCCGGCAATCTCCACGACATTGCCGATTGCCGCGGTCATTTGCAAAAGTTATTTCAAAAAAAATAAAATAATAATAAGTAGAAAAATTAAAAAGTACAATAAAAATATTAAATATGATATTTTTTTTTAAATAATAATAAGAAAAATAAATAAACCAGTACTATTTTATCCATTACTAATCCTTTCTCTCTCTCCCACCTCTCACTCAGCCCCCAAACCCTCTCCATTCCGACCTTCTGACCCTATCGGTTTCGGTATAATTTGTTGGATCAATCAGAATTTGCCCTCCTAGCGTGCTTGACAATTTATTTGTATAAACTAATTGATTTCTGACCTTTATTAATCATTTTATATCTTGACTTAGTTTAATAACTGTGCGATTAGTGTGTTAAGTCAGATTTAGTGTTCATACGTGACAGAATATTTATTTCATGTAATATAGTTAATTTCTGAAACATGACCTTCAGGTACAGATACAGACTATTTTAATAAATTGTACAAATATTTTCCAGGAATTCAACTGTCAAAGTCAGAAATAAAATGACGATTTTAATAAATAAATAAATTAAAAATTAAATAATTTTTAAGTAATAGTTGCTTAAACCCCCTCAAACCTCCCACAAAAATAAAGAAACCCAATTAAAAAATAATAATAATAAACCCACTAATAAAAAAACAAACAACAAAAAACAACAATAAAAAAAATAAAAATAAAAAAAAAACCTCACGAAATCTTGCTTGTATATAAAACACTTTAAAAACAATTTTACAAACTTAATTTCGATTTTGAAAAAGTATTTTTGTTTCTGAATTTCAAAGGTTGTGTAAATATAACTATACAATTTATTTCAATTTAAACACATCCCAAACGATAATAATTATGTTATTAAGCTGTCACGTTGACAGGATAATTTCCAACTGTCCATTCAACTGGTCATGCGGAACTGGCTGTCCTTGAGCTATTTTAGTCTGGTCAAGGATTCTGGCCATACATCTAGCAAGATTTGTTTGTGTAGTTAGAAAGGAGGGTTAAGGATGTGAGATGGGCTAGAGGTCGGAGATGAATAAATGTACTTTTATCTGCAATTTTGTAAATTATTTAATACACTAATTTAATGCATTATTTTTAACTGATTTTTGTAATTACAACTTTTTACAAAATTATAACAGAATTAACATAATTTATCGTGCAATGGGCAATACGGACTTATAGGTAAAAGATTGGTGGAATGTATTAATATTTTAGTTTTTTCGGATGCGATATTTAAAGCATTTCACAACAACAACAACAGCAGCAGCCACAAAACCCCCCACAAAAACAAAACAAAACTAGATAACCCCCACCCCAAAATCTTCGACGGCAATCAAAGAAAACAAGACAAGTAATACAACTTTCTGCAAAATGCTTAAGACATTTATTTTTGTCTGTTGCTATTTTTAATGGATACATTTAACACAGCCTCTACTGTAACTATCTTTATAATTATTTTATCTCTTTCGTGCTTTCCTGGTTTCATTTCTGTCTTTAACTTGCCTCTTTCAACTACTGATTTTAATAATAATTGCTGCACACAGTTTTATATATTACATTGTTTTTAAACCGAATACTCGGTACAACATTCTTAATAACGATTAATTAGGTATTAATTGTTTGGTTAGTTAATTGAACTTGTTTTCATGCTTATATTCAACTAAGGTTCAAGCACGCTATCCGGGGCACGCAGGCTGCTGTGCTTTTTAAAAGTGTTTTATTCTCGAACGTTCAAATATCGTACGAATCATTACAGTAGATTCAAGTTCGATTACACTCTTTGTATTTTTATTACAAACCGTGTCGAAGGTAACGCTAAACTATTTGACCTTTCGCCTATAATTGAACGACCTGCTCAAGCGTACCAAAAAAATATCTTAAAAGTACTAATATACGAAACACAATCTGTGGTTTATCGTAGCGTAATAGCTAAATCAGGATCTTCCTGAAGAAAAAAAAAATCCCGAGAAACACAGGCCAATAACCGGCATTTTGTACAAATAAACAGCCCAGGACTCGTCTGAATTTAACGCGCCCCCCTCCTCCCCCCTCCCATCAAGTCAGAACAGGCTCATGTTGGAGTTCTGTTTCGTGCCATATCTTGTCAGATGGCAGCTTGGCTTGAGAAATTTACTTTGAGAATACAACCTGTCACTTTATTTGAACCGTAAGGAAATAAACTGAACTGCCAAATTTGATTGAAGCGGGCAGGATAAAGAGTGAGAAAAACAATTTTGTAAACGTTAGAAGAGAAGTTTGTTCTACAAGTTATTAACTTTGTGGTTTAGTTATGCTATGCTCCACAACCATGTCCCGTTATTACCCTCCCATCTTAAAAGATAATAAAAATTAAATAATAAAAGATAGGAAACGAAATGAATTCTTGTTTAACGGCAACCAAGCATGGGAAGTAATGTTTGTTTAACGACGTCACCGCACATCGTTTATTCAGTAGCTGAGTGAGCCTCGATGGTCCAGCGGTAGAACATCGGACTCTCAAGCTGATGACAGTGGTTCAAATCCCGTTGGAGGCTGGCTCAACTTTGACTACGTGTCAAAATAACCAAATGTTTGACATCCAATAGCCCATGGCAAATAAATCAATGTGCTCTAGCGGTGTCGTTAAACAAAAAACAACAACTAAAACCCAAAACATTCAGCGGCTGATAGATGTCAAACATAAGGAGTTTGTGACTCAATGGTCTTTAACCATATGGACAACTCTTTCTGATTAAAAGCAAGAGATCTTTTGTATGCGTTTTCCCCACCCACAGGGCAGAATATACCACGACCTGTGTTATGGACCGATGGCATCAAAAAAGAAATAACCTCAACTGGTTCGCTGATGGGGTCCGATCCTACGATCGATCGAACCTGATTCAGACGTTCTACTTATTGAGATTCATCTAACTCGGGCAGGATCCAGAAAGCTAAGATTTATTGGTGTTTAATATTTGTTTTACTACCCCCAGCACATCATTTATTGGTAAAGCACGTACTGACTTTGGCGGATCTAGATTTGACCAAATGAGTGGGAAAGGTTTGGAAGAGGAGGAGGCTATTTATGGTTGCGGAGCTGTGAGCGCCAAACAAGCTGCAGCAGCAAATACATGGGGTAGCAATTAGCTACATCCCACATCCAACATAGTTTTGGCTATTTTCCGTTCCTGTCAGTGGTCCCAAACTGATTCATCAAAGACTGTGGTGTGAGCTGTCCTGTCTGTCGGACAGTGCATGTAAAATACCCCTTGCTGCTTATCAGAAAGAGTAGCATATGTGGCGGCAGCGGGTTTACTCTAAAAAAAATATGTCAGAATTACCATATGATTGACGTCCAATAGCCGACGATAAGATAAAAATCAATGTGCTCTAGAGACGTCGTTAAATAAAACAAACATTACTTTCATCCAACATATATACCACATTACACTATGACTACCCCCCCCCCCAATCACCCATCTCCACCATATTGTTTTTCATAGTAAAAAAATAAATCTCCAAGAATAATTATTACGCTATAAACTAAGGCGCCATCTTAACCATACCTGTTTCTAATTAAACTAGTTTAGCTTCTGGCATAATGTTTGTATATCTGTTAAACTTGTTTGTTTCTACAATATCCCCGCCTGTTCAGATAATGTGGTCTCCAGTAAAGTTATTTCACAAAAATGATGATTCACCAGTAGATATATACCAGAAAATCCATTTAGGGAGACCCCTAAAACATTCTCTGATTCTTTCACCTTAAAAAAAAAATAATAATAATAATTTAAAACAAGTTATTTAAATAGCATAATTTAGGATTCCCCTGACCCCTGGAGCCCCCCTAGTTCGCCACTGTTCACTTATTCCATAATTAAAAGTGCACTATCAAAGTTACAAGAAGCATATTTTAATATTTTTACTTATATTTGTGATAAGCAATTGCAAATTAATTGATCCCTACATATTTGCATAATTAACTCCACAGTAGCAAAACTATAATATTCCTTATGCAGAATATAATAGTGTGTAACCTATTATAAAGTTATACCCCTTGATAAAGACATGGATACATATATAGTAATTTGTTGTTTGTTGTTTTCTTGATGGCATACTCTTTAGATTTCGGCCCCTATGGCACAGTGATTAAGCTGTCGAATTCACGGCTGGTAAATTTTAGGATCAAATCACACTCGAGACTCGGGAATTTTAATCTCAATACTGGCTCCAACCCAGTGTGAGTGCTCCGCAGGACTCAGTGGGTAGGTGTACACCACTTTCACCGACCAGTGGTCCACAACTGGTTAATAAAAGACCGTGGTATGTTCTCTCCTGTCTATGGGATAGTGCATATAAAAGATCCCTTGATACTAGTCGGAAAGCGTAGCATATGTTGCGGCAGGGTGTTTCATCTAAAGACCATGAGTCGCAAAATACCAATGTCTGACACCAAAATAGCCGCTGAATAAACTATATGCTGGGTTGTCGTTAAACAACCAATAGTTTACTCTGACTTCTGAGCTGTCCACCCTATTACATAACTGTCTCAATTCCGCCACGGGTGTATTCTCTGTGCGCTTCTCTTCACCCACTCGGCTTCCTCATACTCTGCCGCCAATAAAGCTTGTCTGTCCCACGGCACTAACTAATGACCGCCGGAAGTAGGGTTGCTAAGTAGATGGTGGCAAGTGCCTCTTAACAATGCCAGAAGCCACCATTGAACCCTCCCCGAAGTGGCCAGACTAAACCCACAGCAAAAGTTGCTGGAGAATGACGGGTGTATGGCACAGATATCTATAAGAGACAAACAACTGTCGCGGTATGAGAGACAAGGACTGGGATGTGGAGTTGGACGGCAAGATGTTGACAGATACGGGTGCTGTCAGAAAGGGATGAAAGTAGCATATCAAAGGGTGGAAAAGGAAAGGAAGCACAGGGAAAAATAAAATTTACTCCAGATTTAAACATTATTATTAGGATTGCTACTTTTTGTTTGTAGGATGCACTTTTAAGTATTTTAATATTAAACTGATACTTTTCTGCTCGTAAGTTGCTTTAATTGATAATTATTTATTGTGTGCGTGTAACTGAGGGTACAGACTTTTAAATGAAATACCGTAGATCTTGAAATAAATGCGATGATGATATTAATGCGAAAAATACGAGTCCATTTTATTCGCATTAATAATATGATACATTTATTTCTTAACAATAGAACATATAGATGGGTTCTTCAAACCGAACATAAATTAAAATACCAGTACATGATAATCGTGCATCGTATTAAAACGTACATTTCTACACAAAATAAATTTTGGAAGATTACCACCTTGTGTAACAATGTCCGTGCCCCTTTAATGAGGTTAGTCATTGACTATTATTTTTACAATGAACGCTTTCCTCTTGGCTTTCCGTTTTGTCACAGATTTAAATAAATTACTCCACGGTAGGTAGATCTATTTCGATGGTAGGTCATGGGTGTTTGTTGGTTAACACTTTTACGACCCTGGTAAGAAATTTATGAAGACGTCCCGAGGTCCACTCAAACCATGACGAAATACTTGGACCAGGTTGTTGAATGCATGGCTAAGTCATTTCGTTTATATCTACCATAGCAATATGCTTACAGGTATATTAAGTCAAACATAACATATTACAATGGCGGCGTATGAAATTCAAAATACAGAAAGACAATAATGAAGATATATCAATAAATGAACATCATAGCTATTGAGTTCCACAAAATACATTTTTCTAAAGACATTATAGATGGAGAGATGCACTTTTAATTGTGGTGGAAGGGGTGTTACTGGAAGGCTTGTTCTCTATGAGTAATGGCTTCAATAAGAAATTTTCCTAAGTTGCGTAGGTATTTAACATTTTGTAAACTACGTTTTAGGACAATTTAATTATCACCCCACTTTTTGCTTCGAAAAACAGAAATTAAAATGCCTAACTAATAATCTTTACTAATAATATTATAATAATAGTATTTCTTGTTATGGTATCAATGTAACACTTAACCATTTTGTCTTAGCGCAAATATAGTCATACAGAAGTTCACAAGAGCCTATAAAGGCGTCAGAAAGAGGGGGGCAGCAAGACAGAGGGATGTACGTCCCCCCATTTTTTTGATGGGGTGTGAGTTCCGTCCCCCCACTTTCAGGAACGGATTTTCGCCCTTGATGTCGACCACTGGTCGGTACAAGTGGTGTACACCTACACAGCAAAAATAGCCGCATATGTTTCACATGTGAATTGGTGACATGTTTCACATATGTTAAACATACGTTTCTTAAACATACGTTTAACACAACGCATGTTTAACGCACGTTTAACATATATATGAGTATTTATGGTGTTTCCTTCCCTAGTAATCAACAAGGTGTTCTTAGCAAATGTTCGTAACAATGATAAAACAGTTTTCTAAAGTAATTCGAAAAGTGGCCTCTATAGAATTTTAGGTGTACTTGATTAAAAAATGTATAACGGATATTTTAAAAATCAAATTATATATACCTTCCTTAGCAACCAAGATTGTGTCCATAGCAACAGTGAAACCTATAAATATCTACAGAAGCCCTTTCCATGTTATTGTGTATGTCATTAACGTATGTTTAACATTTATATGAAAAACAC
>JAULBS010037593.1:0-23032 GCA_032355785.1 Symmetromphalus regularis
CTACTAACACTAACCTCTGCCCCGGGTCCGGTGCCCTAGTCTTAGGACATTGGACCCGGGGGAGACGGGTCCGAACCGAATTGGATGTGGACCCGTATAAAAAATACTTCACCTCACCTCACTTTGTTCACAAGTACATCCTTTACATTATAGAGATTTGGAAACCCCAAAACCATGATCATTAAATATTGATTGTCCTGGATGGGAAATTTTGGTTGTTTGTTTAAAGACACCACTAGAGTAGAGTGAGTGATTTATTAATAATCGGCTACTGGATGTCAAACATTGGGAAATTTTGTAAGCCAGTCTAATGTCCTACCACTGGACCACTGAAGTTCATTAATATGAAGTAAACATTCATGAAAACCATTTTTAGTTACTTGCGAACCATCACACGTAATACTTGTTGACATGAGATCTTCGTCCATGTTGCAACACTCATTTACATGATCCTCATCATTGGCTGTAACGTAGCCAGCATAAGACAGACGAGGCACTTGCCTCATCAGGAATTTTCGCAGATTTGTTTTATTATTTTCCCCATGATACTGATATTTATTGGCTGAAGCTCCCAGCGTCTGGGTTTGATTCGGCGTTTTTTCCTCTCTGGCTACGCCCCAGATTGGTAAAATATTTCAGGGAAAAACACCACAAAATTAGGTGTTGAGTCAATATTTAAATTAGAATGAAACGAACAAGAGGTTTTGTGGCTTTTCGGATGAATTTGACTTATTATTTTACTCAGGCTTTTACTGAAACTCACATGATATAGCGACCACTCGGTTTGTTTTTGACAATGGCATTAGGATATTCAGTTATTATAAAAAAAGAAATCGAATTATGTAACACAATAAAACATATAAAATCATATAAAACACAATTTATGAAAAATTGGCCATTACTAATATTGTTTATCTTCAGAATATACATAAGAATTTGTTCACTATACTTTAATTTTGAAAGATATTGCTGATGAAAACGTCCTATTATGTGGGTAATAATACAGCGTTTCATATTGTAATTGATTGATATACTACAGCAGTTTAGAGTTCACGTTTTATCATTTCCCCATCTAAAGAATTCACTAAGATTATTATATAATACCTACATTATCTTAATAGTGCTTCGCCATGGTTATTATTTAATACCTACTTTATCTTAATATTGCTTCTTGTTGGCTGTAAATCAAGAAATAGAAGCATCTGTGATAATTTTGTAGATTACCTATTAACAGATTCACTGGTTATCGTTTGGTTTTTAGTTAATCTATATATTATGCGATTCTGACTGGCACCAAAAACCATCAAAATAGAAACATTATGATTGTATGACATGAATAAAATATGTGCTCCATTACAAGTTTATCTGTATGGTATAAGATTCGGAATTTATAACATCTAGGAATTCTAAATACTGTAAACCATGGGAAGGTGGGTGGTAGAAACCTATTCGTATTTATTTCAAGTCGTTCGCACCGAACATCAAGACACGATACGCACTAAAGATTTTCCAGGTTGCGGAGTGTGAAATATACACGTAGCAAAATATATGTAACATAACTAATAACTGCTGATTAACAAATATGCTGGGAAGCCATTTCATCATCATGATCATGATGATCATCGTCATCTTCGTCGTCATCATCACCATTATCATCACCACCAGATTAGTTGGATGGTGTGGACTCTTTTTCGTTTTCTTTCTCTGTCTTTCCTTTATCTGTTTTTCTGTTTGTCTGTCTGTATGTCCGTCTGTCAAAGAATCTATGAGATATAGACGAGTAGAAAAACACTTAACAAAGGTGCTATGAGATATAGGCCAGTAGTAAAACACTTAACAAAGGTGCTATGAGATATAGGCCAGTATTAAAGCGCTTCACAAAGGTGCTATGAGATATAGGCCAGTATTAAAGCGCTTCACAAAGGTGCTATGAGATATAGGCCAGTAGTAAAGCGCTTCACAAAGGTGCTATGAGATATAGGCCAGTAGTAAAGCGCTTCACACAGGTCCTATGAGATATAGGCCAGTAGTAAAGCACTTAACAAAGGTGATATGCGATGTAGCTCAGTAATAAATGGATCAACGAGGACAAAGTAGGATGTAAAGTAGTAAAGTGATGAACATTGGTTCAGTAAGTTGTAAGTGGGGAGGTGGAAAGATGGTATTAAGATATTTAATACTGAAAGATATGAGGTCGAAAGCAGATCCGTACACTCTACCTCTCAGATCAGTACACGCTATTTCTCAGATCATAAACCCTTTCGCCCCAATATGTGGTATAGATATTCGCTGTGAAACAATTGTTTTAATTAACGTTCCATGCAGTTGTTCAAAATGGTATGTTAAAGAATGTGGTATGTAATGCCCTGTTTGTTGAAATGTTAAAGAGCCTTTGCTTCCAATCCAAACAAACAGCCATCCATCCAGTGAGCCGATAAGTGATGGATAATGTCTTAAACCATCCAGTGAGCCGACTAGGGCATGCGGTTGTGATGGACAATGTCTTACATCCATCAGTGAGCCGAGTAGGGCATGGGGTTGTAATGGATAAAGTCTTACATCCATCGAGTGAGCCGACTAGGGCATGCAGTTGTGATGGACAATGTCTTACATCCATCAGTGAGCCGAGTAGGGCATTGGGTTGTGATGGATAGTCTTACATCCATCGAATGAGCCGAGTAGGGCATGCGGTTGTGATGGATAAAGTCTTACATCCATCCAGTTAGCTGAGTAGGGCATGTGGTTGTGATGGATAAAGTCTTACATCCATGCAGTGAGCTGAGTAGGGCATGTGGTTGTGATGGATAATGTCTTACATCCATCCATTGAGCCGAGTAGGGCATGCGGTTGTGATGGATAATTTAATTACCCTGTTTTCTGTTTCAGTTTGAATTGATAAGCGGTACCTGTCTTTTGGACAGTGGTTTTCGACTCAATCTGTTTTCTCAATTAAAGCCCCTTAAGAGAAAAATCAACCAATATATAAGCCCGAAATGATTATCCCAGCTTGTCACGGATGTTCCAAAAATCAAAGAGAATATGTTGAACGCTATAAAGCTGGTGTTATCTTTTATAGGGGTGCAACGATACGGTCAAAACCGTATTGCGATATATTGCAATACAGCAAAAACCATATTGCAATACATACCGCAGTATAGTTTTATTAATTACCAAGATGTGATAAAGTCATATTTTAATACTATCATACTAATTACTAAACATATCTCAGGCCGGCAGATCTGTACCAATTTCTTATGAAAAAAAAGAGATTTATATGTTTTAATTAAGTTTAACTTTTATTTTTATAACTTACTGCCATAGTCATAGGTTTAATAGATGGATACTCATCAGGTAGATATATCGCGATACACGAAACCATATCGCGGTATGTATTGCGCTTGGCAAGTATTGCAATATACCGGTATACCGATATATCGTTGCACCCTTATCTTTCTAGGAGGAATGATCCATTCTAATGCACTACTGGATGAGGTTGTGTAGTCTGGAGTTTTTCTTGTATTCCGCGGGCCAGCTATTAGCTATCAGGAATAATTTTTGTTGATATTTGCTTGTCTGCAGCAAAACATCTTGGTGGAATAAGAAAATATTCGTATTTAAAAAGTGGGCACGCTGAAAAAAAATCTGTGTTTTGGATGAAAACATCATTATCTGGGAAAATATGTGTCTATTATAAGTATTTGATGAAGATATTTCTGAAATTCAACTTGACAAACATTTTACTCAAAATTCAAATTAGCCACCAACACATTGAAATTTCCAAAGATTGCCGATATTTGGCTAAATGTTAGCCAATTTTGAGAATTTACTTAGCAAATTACGTGTATTCTGGCGTGGCCATCAAGACAGAGCAATATTTGAAATCCAAAATTAGTGCCATATTTCGGAAAATTCTAAACATCCGGCAACATATTGATCTCTTCAAATGAGGTGATAAAATCCATTTCAAACGCTTTTAATGTTTTTAAAATATATATTTTGTTATGTTTTATAATATAATATTATAAATGATATGAAATTAAACTTCTGAAAATATACCCAATATTACTTCCAAATATTACAAATGGCAGCAATATTAATGTACTGAAATTCTTCTAAAAAATTTCATGAAAATCGGTAAACATTTAGCCAGATTGGTTACCCTAAAATCCCCATTGAGAAAAAATGGGTGTAAATGTGATTTAGAATTTTGCAAAATAAGGCAGTCATTTTAAATTTCAAATATTGTTTTATCAAAATGGGCATATCTGAATACATATAATTTGCAACTTAAATTTTCTCAAATCGAATAACATTCAGCTATATAGTAACATTTTACTTCTGACCCCTCCATTTGACTCATCCCCCACCAAATCGGGATTAATTGAGGTATGGCGTCCATTTTGAGTTTTGATAAATATTGCAACAGATTTTTATTTCAGATATTATTGTATCAAGACAGGCATGCCTTGATACATATTATCTGATAACCTTTAGACAGATCATAGCATTTTCATTCATTCTGATCCCTCACCCCAACAATCGAGAATAACTTTGTTATGGTGGCAATTCAAAATTTTGAGACATATGGCGGTCATTTTGAATTTTAAATATTATTCTATCAATATGGGCATGCTTGAATATATAACTTGCTCATTACATATCCCAAATCGATCAACATTTTGCCAGACAGTGATATTTTCCCCCGAACATCCATCAGAAAATATTTGCATATGGTATATTTGCCTAGATATATATATTATTTTCCATTTAAATTGCATTTTCAGTTCTTCCACAATGTGCTCTGCATCGATTAACAGCATTTGCTATGTCGAGCTGGCGGGATCTAGATTAGTCGATAAAGCATTCTCCTGAGGTGCTTTGGCCACTGGATCGAAGCCCCTTGGTGGACATTCTCTGATCGTTTCTTTTTCCTGTCCCATCTGTGCTCCACGACTAGTATATTAAAGGCTGTAGTGTGTATTGATCTGTCTGTTAAAAAAGTACATATAAAAGATCCCATGCCGCTAATAGAAAAAGTTAGTAGGTTTCCTCTGAAGAATATGTGTAACAATTACCAAATGTCTGACATCCTATAGTAGACGATTAACAAATCAATGTAATCTGGTTAAGTCGTTAAAAAAATAATTAGAAAAGGACCTCCCCCCCTCCAAAAAGAAAAACCCAACCCACAAAAAAAAAAAAACTTTCCAAACGTAGTTTGTTTTCGTGCCCTACATATCCTATAAGCGAATACAAAAAGATTATTAGTTTAACGACACCCTAACACATCGTTTTTATTCAATGGCTGTTAGATGTCAAACAAGTGAAATGGTGTTTCCGAATCACGGTCTTTTAGAGGAAACTCTCTACAGCCACATAGATTACTCTCAGATTAGCAGGAAGAAATCGTTTATATGTGCTTTCCTGCAGACAGTACAACACGTACCGCGCCCTTTGATAAACCAGTTGTGGACCACTGGTCGTTGCAAGTGGCGTGCACCTACTCATTAAGCCACGCGCAACACTCACTCTGTGTTTGAGCTAGTTTCAAGATTAAAAATTCCATTCGTCGACTGAGATTTGATATCAGTACATCCCAGCCATGAGTCCAACAGCATAAGCATTGCACCACCGTGACCGATATCAGCAATTACTTCTCAGACAGAAATCATTAAAGCAATTTACAATTTAAAGGTGAAGAATTAAAAGAACAAAATTATAATTTGTTTTTAAATGTCATAAATCAAAATGTCTCCTATCCATTTCCTCGTGTAACGTGTGAATTAGTCGTGTTTTGTCTTTGACGGTCATTGCTGCCATTAGCACGTAGACTAGAAATTAAACAACAATTAAAACATTCTGTTCATAATAGCACCGTGTCTATTATGACAGACTTTATAAATATGAAACGTATAAACTCAGAATATGAAGCCGACTATTGTCGTTTGAAGTATGTAAAATTAAACATAATAACAGAAACGCTAAACAGAGAACAAAGAACTATTGTAGAGATTATATTTATATTACCAATGGTTAGCAGAAGTAAATGATTGCACTGTGTGCCCTTGAATAAATTAATGTCGGCATGTGCATAAATTATGTTAATGCTGTGTGCCTGTGTCTATGCTAAATAATGTGAACATAATCAAGCAGAGAATAAAAGGAAAATAAAACACAAAGAAGGAAGTTCTATGGAACACTATGGAATATGGTAAAACAGTTCACTCTTCAAACAAAGCAATACCTGCGTATGTTTGCAAATAAATAGGAAACGTATGATAAGAATAATATGACAAAATGTGACAGGAAAAATACATTGCATGAAGTGACATAACAATAATCTATAGTCAAATATTTACACACAGTTAATGTTCATCCGGAAATGAAGTAAACTTGAAAAAATAAACATTGTTTTAGTACGGATTGCATTGGATAACGACAAGCCCGTACCCAGTGACGAAGACTACTATATACACACCTCACAGGAGAAAAATATCGGAAAACCGCCATATTGGGTCCACTCTTACCAAAACAATATTTTTGGTACATTGAAAATCCACTTGTTTTCTTAAAAAACGCACCCTCTCAAAACATCTGGGGTACGGGCCTGAACTTATAACTGTTAAAAGTCTGAGTTTACAAAGTTCTTGAAAATTAACATAGTATGTAGAATGATTGCAAGCAGCATGACGGGATAGCAGTTCGGCAAATTCCACTCAGAGACAGCAAAATTCCACGAAAGTCTTGAGGCACGAGTTGTCGGCACTTTCCATTTAAGAGTTATCGGACCCAGTCATAACTCTAAAATAAAACGAAATCCATCAGAGGGAGTTAGTGGTTATTCATTTTACCATGAAAAATCTAAGTGAGATAGTAATTTACTTTGACAGTTACTAAGAACAATTCTGACATAAATCATATTTTCCTATGGAAGAGAATGAAACGGGTTTCTGTGTTGTCAGTTTTAAAAATAATATTGCCTAATATTGAAACAGTTAAAATTTTATATATCACAAACATCGGCACTAATTAATAAAGTAATTTTATTTTGTTAAAAGAAGATATGAATACTGTATGAACTAAGAAAGGAATTGTGCATTAAATAACAGGAAAATACTATGTTATTAAGGAGTTTTATATGTTATCGTTTCTATACATTAATGTGGTATAATTGTTACTACGCATCCACAGTGAGATTGTTATTACTTATCAGGGTGACCCACGTGTTTTGATTGTAATCGAAAAAAAAAATCACGCTTTTTCAAAACGAATACATTTTTAATGCATTCTTCTTAAAGGAAAAAAATATAAAACATATTTATAATGTAATATCTAAATTAAACAGAGATTAAACTGAAACAATTCACTACAAAGGCGGGGTATCGGAATGTCTCAGTGAGACAGCCAAGAAATAAAACATGGTATGTCTTGGAACAATTTGTATAAAATTATTAATTTTGATGGCAACCGATTTCTCTTCTAACGCTCTAGTACACAAATTAAATTTACCATATCAGAATACTTTAATAACGAATGTTTCACAATGACGGCGCAATAAAATGTGTATTCAGTTTCCCAAAGGCATTCCAGTCTTCTTAAATATCCCTTAAATATTAATTATTTTGTATTGATCTATTACGCACTCTTACAATATCTTATAATTTACGAAATCAATGAATAGTTTAAAAAAAATTTAATATAATTAAATTTCAATTTAACCAAAATTGAACAAGGTCATAGGCTGTTTCTATTATAAATGCTACGCTTTTATTATACTATTATGAAGTGTTTAAAAGGTTAAAACCGCAGACAATTTATCATCGAAATCAGCGCACCAGTTTCCAATCCCTCTAGTGTCTTAATTTTGTGTTTTTGTAAACAACTAGTGCTAGCAGTAGTAGAACAAATAACAGTGGAAAATCATCTGGACTAGAAATATTAAGAATAGACTTAAAAGGAAGAAGCAAAATTGCAGAATTGTGATTCCAAGCTAAAAGATACCATGTCAAAAGGCATCACCATTGGCGCCACTGACACATTTATTCTACGAGGAGATAAGATATACTTGAACACCAAAATAGAATCTATCTCTTTCCTTTATCTAACGTTGCTGAGTGGAAACGAAACAGAATATCCATTATGTGAAAGGTATAATTCCTATTATCTTGCCTCCATGTAAATTTAACAAAAATCGTAGGATCTAAATTGCTGCAACCTTAATAACTTTAACACGGCAATTCATAGCGATATTTACATCTCACTGTGAACACGTAGACCATGTGAATTACCATCGAGAGACATTATTAACGTAATTTGATGGTTTCTAACAATGATGAAAATAGTTGTCCAAAAGGGATGGATGACAAGTTGAATGTACCTACTAGTATATGATCAGTACTATTATAGAGCATGATTTTCATCATTAGAGAAAAGTCCTACAGATGCCATTGTTCATTCAGTAACAAAGTATTTAAATACATATACAATTAACAGTATTACAGTCAATAATTATTTCAAGTGTAGTTTAAATAACTAGATAGTCTGTTTGAGTCAAAAATATATACGTTTTATAATGAAAAAATGTGATTCGGTTTATTATACTTTTTTAAATTAATTAATTAATTAATTTTAATTTTAAGGACGACGACGTGAAAGGAAGCACAGATCAAAAATAAAATATTTTAAAATAGCAGTTTTTGAAATAAATAGGAATTGAGGAAAATGCAAATAGGGGATGGCGTTTTGAAAAGAAAACGAGTTTTAAAAAGTTGTTAAAAAGACTCAAAACGTTGGTTGTACAGTAGAGATATTAACTTTTGTTAGGCCAGATGTTGAATACTTGGTATCTTAATGTAAGCAGAGAAATGCCTGGGTGCTACTTACATGCTGAAACGGAAAGACGCACGTGCGCTCGCTCGAGTCGGAGCGTCGGCGAGGCTATGTACAGTCAGAATTGGGATTGTGGGTCTCGCATTCGTGTTCATCACTATCCTGGAAATGGCATGGAAACTGCTAAAAGCTGCTCTACAACATCCTATGATAATGGGCACTTGCCCTACAAATACACGCAGTAATCCCTGTTCACTGACTGGCCAAATGTCGTGCAAATGCAATTGCCAAAGATTAAAAAGAAGCGCACGTATGTCAAAGAAACTAGCTATATAAATCAACTTACATTAAATGCTCTTAGTATCTGTAATGTCAAAAATAAAATGTGATTTAAATGTAAACTACTACGGATCTTTGTAAACTACTACGGATGTATCGTTATCGTTATTGTATTTTAAAAATAAAATGAAATAGGAAACATTTTGTAAAACTTGTTTTGAAAACGGCTCTATAAACGTTATGATGAACACTAAACAACAGGTAACATAATACATGTATATTATAATTTATATTTATGATCACGTTTTCCTTATTTTCTGTATTCTATATCATTAATAAAATATATTTATTTAACCATATGCAGATTTGTTTTATTTTTATCCCATGATACTGATATTTATTATCCACTTGGTTCACAGCTTTTTTTTTTTTTTTTTTTTGGTTCAAAACTTGGTCTGGGTTTGCCTCGGCGTTTTACGCTCTTTGGCTACGCCCCAGATGTGAAATTAACAATAATTTTGGTTACCCGAATAATTAATTTTCTTGGCTGCTTTCATTTACAAAATCGTACTGGGGTCGTTACCAAATATTTCTATTTTTATTTCATTTAAAAATAACATTAATCCCAAAGAAGACTGATATAAATGATTGCGTAATTATATCGGATTACTATAAAAATTATACGGTATTCGTAAATTCGGATCGTAGAGAATTTAAATCAGATTTAATGTAATCAATTAAATATCAATGGTTTTCACCACACCCGAATATCGGCTACTAAAATCCTTATGGTTTTTCCATCATAATTATTGTCAAGTTGGAGAATTTAAAATCGGATTTTAATCAACTTTTTATTTATATATCCAATTAAACTATCAATGGTTTTAACGACATCCGAATATAATCATAGGCTACTAAATTCCATATGATTTTTGAATCATAATGTTTGTCTAGAGGATAAGAAAAGAAACCTGTTGCCAGAGTAAACGCTACTTTTTGATTAGCAGTAAGGTATACGACATTACTCTTTCTCATGAACAACACTGCCACGACATTTGATTCACCAGTTGTGGAGTTTGTTGGAACGAGAAAAAAGCCTACATATCTACTGAGGAGGATAGACCTGAAAGCTTCTCGGACCTCGCGTTGACACTGTTTGAATGGATGCAGAGCTAGGTTAGATATTTCAAATTCTGACATGCAGTTACTCTCTATCTGTTGTCGTGTTACACATGAATTCGTTAGCCATCTATTTTTCTGGTACTGATATACAACATCAATGGATCTCATGGAGGGAGAATATCATCACATTATTACATGCTGTTACTTTCATTTTCACCTTCGTAATTGTTAGTTTTTTAAAATCTATTTCAAACTATACCAACTTTTATTTATACCAATTTGGTGTCACCGGAGTAAAAGGTTAAACTGTGAAACTATAATTTAAATATACTTACACAATAGAATACGATTAAAAAATTAAAATATTCAAAATCATAAAATATGGTTAATTACTGAAACTGTTTACACATGTACATGTTGAATGTTCTTTGAACATACGTGTTCTTCAACATTTGTTTATAAAAAACAAAAGTTATAGACTGTCTTTTATAAACAACGTTTGCACAGGAAAGTAGGCATTTGACCTACTCTAATTACAATAGAACTATATTTATGATTTTAAAGAAGAACTATATTTATGATGTAGTATACTGAACAAGTAGAGCAGTTTCTAGTCAGGAAGAAGGGAAGGAAGAACAAAGAAGAGGAAAATAAAAAGTAAAGGAAAATATAAAAATGTGTATAATCGACATCATGCAAATATCAGAAAGCGTGGTTATAATATATTCATGAATAAGATATCAGTGTTACGGGTGTTAGTGTTGAAATGCAAATTTAAGGTGAAACATGTTAATGGTAAAGACATATATATTTGCAGTAATGAAGTTTGTTATCGTGATAAATACAGGTGTTATGCGTGTTAACACACACACAAAAAAAAAAGAAAAAAAAATTGTGTTAAGAATTAGTTAATCAATAACATTGCGATTTAGTCGAGAATACATTCGTTACGCTACACAGTGTTAATCTAGAATATAGTGACAATAATTTAGCATTGCCTGTTAGTCACGAATGCAGATATAGGCATACAACCACGTACTGGTGCAGAAACTGAATAACTCTGCGCTCAAATCAGTACTAATAGATGACATTGGTCCATATGAATTGTTTTTCAATAAAATTCAGTTTTTAAAGAATCGAAATTTAGTGTTAAAATTTTAAAAACATTTGTTTTAAATGTTTGTACTATTTAGGAAGCTGTATTAATGAACTTTTATATTTAAATACCTAAACCGTTTTAAAGTTCAAGCTTAAACTTACGTCAGGTTTTTTTCTTCTTAAAACCGTGTGCCCATCAACATATTTAAAAGTCGAAACAATTTTGTAGATTGTCTACAATTCGTTTAGCATGCAATATGTATTATAATTACAATTAGACATGTACATGGATTGTTAAATGTATACTGCATTCTTAATACTAGTAGTAGTATAAGTGTAAGTTGCAGAGTATAAATCACATGGCATTTGGAATGTATACTGAAAAAAATCAATGTGTATTACATGATGAAAAAAAAAAAATTAATGATAGTGATTTGAAAATAGTATCACTGTACAGATTAAGAGTAAAATATACTAAACAAATGAGGTACATGCCATTGTGTCATATGTTACAGAAAAAAAAAATCGTGTTAGCGATGAAAACGTTTATTCATATTCTGCCGGACATTCCCGAGCATTAACGTACTCTGACGAAGTTATACGAGTATTTACGAACTGTACTTATTTTTTATGGCAGACGACAATGACCATCAAAGACAAGACTATGGTGATAACACAAATAACGCTGACACTGTATGGGTTTGATCTACGTCTTATAATGAATTAAATCTGAAGTTCGTTGTGTAAAACAGCATCTTGGTGTTGTATGCACTATCCATTTTGTGTGTATCACGACCGTAGCCAATGTTTCACAAAGGAGGAGTTGGTGTGGAGGAACAATACTGTTTTTTTCGAGCGGGGTATTCGAGGGCGGGGGAGCATGAATGGAATAAGATGCAGGCTTTTATGACAATATGAGACATGTCTTTGCAGCATTTTTGATTGTCGGAAACAAAATCATGACACATGGAGCCAAACATGTTGATCACAGCAGACTTTAAATGTTTAATGGACAAAATTCACGATAGCTACGGCCCGGTATCTATATATAGTTAGTCTTTGAAACGTGTGTGCAAATGTGTAACCTCTGCTTGTATGTGATTTCTTCAACTTTATTTGACCTAAGCTAGTCTTCCTCTTCTTTGTCCAGCTAAGCTGCGGTAGCTAGGAATGACGAACAATGAAAAATATTTCGAAATACACTTTAAAATACATTCTTCCAATTGATATGTCTTTTTTTTGTATTATAAAAAATAAGAACCCAAATGTGATCCTCGGTGTAAAATCACAATCCTCTGAAGAGTAAATAACAGTCTAAATATCATATGATCACGAACAACTAACCATATTGTGACATTGTAGCCAGACAAATGTTTTGTTTAAAAAGAAATTTAAAAAATACATAAAAATAAAACAATAATAAAAAATTAAAAAATTAAAATAAAACAATGTTATTTGTTGAAATTGTTAATAAAACCCCAATAATTTCGTTATTTTATTTAAAATCATATTTTGGTGTAAGGTTAAACTGAAGAGAAATAAATATTATAGACAAAACAACAACACCATGTATGGTCCTTTTATCACAGTGGACACAGAACTGATACAAAATGTTCGCGCACCAAGATATTATTCTGAGATATCTAACCGAGTTCTGTGAAATATATTTACATGTTTAAAGAGTATTTCGAAATATAAAACATGTTACAGGTCAAGTTTTTAACAGCCTCGATTGTTTTAAAATAAAGCTCCAGCCTCAGCTTGCAAACACCATGCAGAGTCACACATTGATTATTCCCCTTCAAATAATGTAGCATTAGAGTTATTTCCCTTTATCTTAATATAGGGAAACTCACGAATACTATTAGAAACTAATCGGTGTAAAATACACATTATGGAAAATTAAAATACTTTCATTTTGCAGTTTTATAATAAAATAATCTCATTGTTATAATTCAATAAAAATAAATGAAAACAATAATTATAGTAATTATCAGAGAAAAATTTGAACATTTTAACACCCTGAAAACGATTATATTTTGTTCAGTTATTTATCGTAAAAACTATTTAACTTTTATAAATTAATTATAACCACCTCGGCCAGATCAATTTCAAAATAGAATTGTCTAAAAAAAAAAGATTTTTTTTCTGGCGTTTTCACTTTGTATATATCTTCCAATGAAAAGCTTTTCTTTACATTTGTATTAAAAATCCACATTAGTTATAACACACATCCCATAATTTAAAACCAGCATATGTATTGGTGGCTATTGTATAAGTATTCATAAATCCATGAAGATTACGTTTGCTGTATTTTACAATATCCTTTCTGTAACAAAGAACATATTAAAGAAAAAAAGAAGAAAGAAAATTATATATAGGCTTATATACAATGGGTGTTTAAATAGATAGACATATTACAACAACACACGAAAGTGCACAACACAGAAACATCTTTAATATTATTCATTGAAATAATCTATCCATTTCTCTTCATTTTATAACAATAACATTTACCCATTATGATTTAGTCAGTAGAAGAAAACAAATGATAAACAAGTTAATATCATAGAAGTAAATATTTAGTGAATATTAAATCTTGGCTTTATAAAGGTTATTCATAGTCAAACTATAGCACCCCGAGTTTTAAAATTAAGTATTACTGATAGCAAAGGTTTAAAGAAAATAAACATTCATCATGCAAATTAAATTAGCAGTAAGATAATTTTATAGATCGTTCATGCGTAAGACAAAAACAAAGTAATATTACAGTTACTGTCTATCGCATATCTATCTATGTTAAGGAGCCTAGTTAAAATATATCAAACATTATGTATCATAGACCATCTACTGGTCCATATTCGTGCACAGTTCAACAATAATAACTAAACAACTAAATAATCACACCAAACCATATTGAACAAAATAAAATTTTATAATTTTTAGAAAATCAATTATTTTATTAATTTTAAAATGTTTTGAAAGTTTAAATATAAAAAAAAACATAATTATTACTTTTATACCAGTTGTTGTGATTAATAGTAATATAAATATGATTGTTTTTTACACTTTCAAATTGCGCAAAACCAAATAAAATTAACAAATGATTAACATGTTTGATGTTGAACACAGAACCATAATAATAATAATAATAGTAAAACCACAAATAAACATAGCACGTAAATTAAATACTAAGATTATAATTATATTTGTTAATATAACATGTAATTATATACAAAAATACTCTTCAAATGACGTCAAAAAGGTCTTTCTCCTTACTGAAAATCAAAATAAACTATCAAAATTTTGAAAACAACATTTGTTAAGATAAAAGAAAACATCTTAACGCGAAACAGTAAAAACAAGATTAACCGGGTTTACACACCTAAATAATTCACATACATCAATTAACATTCCATTCCTGTCTTTTAAAAGATAGTATAAAAATTTGCAATATTCATTGACGTCATTTAACATCTCCACATCGCATTCTGAAAACCGCTATTATATACGCGCATTAAAAAAAACCACCATAATATTAATAAATAAAAAATAAATAAATAATAATAATAAAAAATAAAATCTACTGTTAATATACATGTACTTACTTTTTTACAACTTATATTAATCCAGTTATCTAAATATATTTTCATAAACATTTTCCCAACGTATTGTTAAAACATCTATTCATTTCTAAACTTGGTAAATATTTTAAATTTAATAAATAGTTCTACATAAAATATATATTAATATTATATATTTACTACAACTCTATTGCACTTTAATGTTCCTCACACATATATACAGTATAATACACTATTCCTTGAACACCTTAATTAAATATTTAAGGATAAATAGGCCATGTTGTCTTAACGTAATGGACGATCCTTCAAGACATTATGTACAAGTCTACTCATGCATTTATACAGACAATAAATATACTATATTCTACACAACAACGAATAAATTACAAACTACACTGAAGTACTACACTGTGGTTAAAATTATATCATAAATTAATCCTACTTATACAAATACTAAATATTTATGGTTTCGCTTTTATAAATTAAAGTTGGTTTTCTTAAATTTAGAAAACAAACTTATTAAACGTATTAAAAAAAGACATTGATACTTTCAAAGAAATTAAACTCAAAGGATTTTGTACCTCACACATAGGAATAATAGTCACATACTTATATACTTATGTTAATGTCAACATTGTAATTATGTGGCTGTTGTTTTAAGTTGCGGTACGATACATGAAAACATCTATGTAAATTTAATTTGGTGAAGCATTTACTGGTAAAGTCGAAAATTATATTTCACAAACTGTAGATTTTTGTTTAAAACATTAATGAATTAAACTATTTTAACTTAATCCTAAACAGATTATAAGGATCAGCGGATTTAATTTTATTTTGTAGGATATCTTCAAGTGTCGTATAAGAAGTTGCTTTCATATTCGAAATATTATAGCATGTTCGCTCTATTTTACAAAAATTGTTGTTAGTATTGTTAGAGGGAAACACGTTTTATCGAAACTTATTTGTTTATATGTTTAAAGATTTGTTTTATATATTTTGTGAAATAATATTTATTTTATATTTTTAGAAAAGTTATAATTATTTTATGAATTAACTAAATATATATTTTTTTTAACTTGGAAAACTGTCATCAATGCTACTGCTATACGTTAGAATAGGAGAGCTGGCCATGGCAACCAGGCTGAATGTAGTGGGTCGCACAGATACCTCAACAGGTTTTATCCTCTCACGACGACGTCTATGACGACGTGGTACTGGCGACGATGTCGGTTCTGGCACTGTAGTTTCTGGTGTTTCCTCCTTGGACGACTGTGTCTGCAGCTGTTGGGTCAACGATTGGAGACTGCGAGATCGTGTATTCACTGCCTTTTCACTGGTGTCAATGGAATCGGTGGCAATGGATTTATCGTCGTTTACGACATTCACAGTTACCTGAGATTTGTCCGGCTCCGGCGTCTGGGGTCGATCCGTCTGAATAGATCGGCTGCATAGAGAAACTCCATCCGTCTGCATTTCTATTGAGCGGATTTTAATCTCCGGTTCCTTTTTTGCTTCTTGGACGGGCTTCTTTATACTCTTGCTGGGCTTGTCAGAATCTTCTAGACACCCTAAGTCAAGGGAACCTGGAGCAAACGTTATAGTCTTTGAAACAGTCGACGGCAGATTTGTTATTTCAATCTCCGAAAGATGTGATAATTTTTCCGAAACTTGCTTTTTAAGAAGCAGCAGTTCGATATCTTTTCCTTTTAGAACCAACTCGGTGAGACTGCACGTGCTTTTCAAACTGTCCAGGTTGACCTGCATCTCGCTTCTCCTGGCTACATACTCCATCAGCTCCGTTCCATAGATTTCGTGCAGATTGTCAATCAACTGCTTCTCTCGGTTACGTATCTCGCTGATGAACTGGATAGCAACATCTCTGATACTCTGCTCAGAAGCTTTAATGGTTGCCTCGCATTTGGCCAGCAGCCCGAGCTGAGAGTCGTAAACATTTATTCTGTCCTTACAGCTGTCGAGCAAAGACTGGATACACTCCTTGTATTTGATGACAGCATCTGAGAACTGGGTGATGTCGTGATCTTTGTGCTCGTTGAAGGTACAGAGGACACAGATGCATGATTCACACGGCTCACAGTAGAACCTGACTACTTCCTCTTTATGTTCCTTACATTCAATGTCCTTTTCGATCTCACAGTCAAACAAACTGTGGTTCTTTGTCACTTTGGTTTCCCTGTGCATGTCCACACACTGCTTGCACAACAGTTTGTTGCAGTCGAGACATTTTGAGGACGCTTCTCTGTGTTTCCGGTTCACCAGCTTACATATATCGCAGAAGGGAAACTTGGAAGGGCGTTGTCTAGCAACGAGCTCTCCGAGACTTGAAACAAGAAAATTATCGGGTAACTTTTTAACACCTCCTATCGGCAGGGCTGTGCGTTTCCGGCAAAGTGGGCATGTGAATTCTCGGTAGTCGCTGTATTTCTTGTAGGTACATTCCGACATGACGTGGTTGTCAATGCATTGCTCACAGAACGTGTGAAGACAGTCGAGACATTTTGGTGATTTGAATCCCTCCAGACAGATCTTACACGTGAGAAATTCATCGTGGATTTCTTGAGCGAGCTTCCCACCTTGAGTGGTAGGTGTGGGCGTCTGTGAAGACGTCATGCTGTTTCTCTTCTCCCTAGGGAGCTCGATTCCCTGGGTGTAGTACCGCTCTCTTTCCTGTCGGCGACGATACCTGTAAACATAAAAATAACCATGAGAAAAATGACAAAAATCACAGATGCTCTATATTCCATGTTAAAATGCTATACTTTACATACTCTTAAAATATTCTGTAATGGGATACATTACAATTTGCATCATAATCCCTTATTTCACAATACATTACACTTGTCTTACTATATACGGACACTGTTTTTCCATCATACAGAACTATTCTATAAATTATATCAAGATTAATATTTTGCTATCAGTCTACAGAATCATAAACACAAAAACACAGATTGGAGCCTATAATATCAAATGACTATGTGATTAGTAATGATTGTCTTGATAGTCTATAATATATATTTAAAATACCATCTCGTTATGACGGTAAAAGAAAATTAGTGGAACTGATTAGTAACACAAGAGACCCGGGGGTATTAATCAAGTGACAATATTCTATAAACGAAGCATAACTTGTCAGTCACATTTCACATGATGGCACAATGCAAGCTTACTCGTGTTCCGTATTTTTATTATGAACATCAATGCGCGGCAGATCAGATAAAATATGTAACTGTTATTCTGTTAATTTAAAATATAAAACCAGTGTTTGTTTAATTTTACCTTTGATTTCTACTCGATACTTATTTTCTTAACATATGCAAGAAAACAAACCCAAAATTTCTCAACATATTTTATATAAAATTTACCATGTAAAATGTCCTGTGTAAAAATATTAAAAATAATAATAATAAATAAATATAATGAATATTTTTTTGGTATTGGCAGTGTTTTTTTTTAAAAATCTAGCCATCACATTCATTGTCCATTTGTAACCTTTAGAATAATTGTTTTAATAATATTCTTCAAGGCCTATAGAAATATGTATGTGCAAAATATTAATTGTAGAGCTTCTTAAACTGAAACAGCATCATTGCAAGTAAATCAAATATTAAAGAAATTAATACAGAAAAACGTTCACTGTAAAATGAAAACAATCCCACTGAAGATCATAAAATAAATAAATACTCTACACTAAAATATGTAACATAGTGTGAAAAACAGCATGCTGCAATATTCGATATAGACAGCTGCAATATCTGATATAGATAGTCACATTTCAGCGAAGACGTCATGTGTGTATTGCATGCAGGTGTGGGCGCATAGCAACATGTCTGAACATGGCAAATTCGCCGAGTGTGGAAATGGCACACGTTTAAATCATTAAGCATAAAACCCGCCAGGTAAGAACCCATAAACTTTTAAAAGGCAGGAGAAGGTTATATCTTTCAGCAGTGGCATTTGGCGGAGCCTTGAGCAGACATTTGATGAGGTTTGCAGTTCGTATGAATGATTCCCATGCAACATGATGAATGCTCGGTTTGTTGGCTAGCATGTGCATGTGTGTGTAATCTAGTTTCATCTCACCCCAACTCTCTTAGAACCAGAGTTCAATAACAATTGAGAAAGACAAATTGTTTATTAGTATTAGCTCAGTTATAAAACTATACAGACCATTATATATATTATAGACAATGATAGCATATAGAGTCTAGGAAGTTATGAGTGAGATTCAACCTCGATATAAGTTATTACCAAATTATATTATCTTACATTAGTATCGCAAAGTAAAGTAAAATTTGTTTTATTTAACGACGCCTATAGAGCACGTTGATATTTATCTTATCATCGGCTATTGAACGTCAAACATAATTATTTCTTTAGAAATAACCCGCTGCCGCCACATAGACTACACTTTCTAAGCAGCAAGGGGTCTTTTATATGCACTTTCAACGAAAGAAAATGCAGAATGCCTTTGATAAACCAGTCGTGGACCAATGGTTTGAACGGGAAAATAGCCAAAACTGCAAATAATTCTACTGAGAAGGATCGATCGATGACTGACCGCTCCACAGGCTACATCTCGCTCTACATTAGTATCGCATTAATTCTAACATTAAGCAAACACTTTGGTATACATTTAAGGTAATCTCTAATACACAGAGGGGATGGGAAGGGGTAGAGGGTATAGTGTTCATTTGAGATATACTAAAACTCGTTAACGTATGTCATTAGCAATTGGTTTGTTAATTCTCTGTAATAATATCTAACACTTTCTAAACATCTGGACCTGAAGGCCACCGAATCACGAAACCACGTTATTGGACATTTTTATGTAGTCCGTTTGTTTGCGTAAAACTACTGAAGATCGTTAAGATTGCTGATGACAACCTTTCTGAAAAAAAAAAAACCCTGTTTTTCATTAGTAGGATAATTATCTTATTTTATGGCTGTACCTGGAAATATATTACACGGAATAATTAAATCAATGTTGAAGGTAACATGTATTTGATATGGTGGTGGTGTGATATGAAACTAGATTAAATATGTGCATGCTAGCTGGGAAACCGAACATTTGAAAAATTGCAAGGACTTTTATCTAGTTGTATGTGATAAATACATTTTCTTTTAAACTAGATTAGTATATGAAAAGTTTATTTCTAAAAAGGCTTACAGACCACTTAACAATTTAAAACAAGTCTGTATATGAATAGTTTATTTGTAAAAGGCTTAGAGACCACTTAACAGTTTAAAAGAAAAGGCCTTTTGCACTATTAGTGAACATTCAGTAGTCCATCACTGATGTAAGTATGCTTGTTTGAAACTCATTAGATGTATCATGTTGAAACAATGGCTAATTACTATTAGTCAACATTCAGTGGTCCGTCACTGATGTAAGCATGCTTGTTTGAAACTCATTAGATGTATCATGTTGAAACAATGGCTAATTACTATTAGTGAACATTCAGTGGTCCGTCACTGATGTAAGTATGCTTGTTTGAAACTCATTAGATGTATCATGTTGAAACAATGGCTAATTACTATTAGTGAACATTCAGTGGTCCATCATTGATGTAAGTATGCTTGTTTGAAACTCATTAGATTTATCATGTTGAAACAATGGCTAATTACTATTAGTCAGCGTATCAAACTCAATTTTGGCAAAAATGGATTTAAGCCCATTTACAGTTCTCTTCATATATTAAAAAAAATCATAATCGTATCTTTTCTTCCACAACCCAAGACAATAGTAAAAATATTTTGGAAGAAAACAATGATCTGTTACTGATGGACGAATTCCGGAAGGTGTCTGAAATTGAACACAGAAAAAATATACAGCCTAAAACAAATATGGTTAAAACTTAACCATCTTACAGATCATTATAAGATGACCATGCGTCGACCTAAGGATCTGAATAGCAAACTGAGTACTGAAGACTTATAAAGCAGTTTAAGGTCCAGACTAAAATACCGCCCTTCTTGGCGCAGTGGTTAAGTTATCGGACTCATGGCTGATAGATACTGGGATGGAATCTCGGTCGAGTCATTGGATTTTTAATCTCAGTATTGCGTCTAACCCAAAGCGAGTACTCAACAACTGGTTTATCAAAGGCCATGGTATGTGCTACCCTGTGGGATAGTGCATATAAAAGATCCCTTGCTTTTTATCCATAAGATTAGCCACATTAAGTGTGGCGGCAGCAGGTTTCGTAAATCCTACTAAAACTAGCCTGGACAGACAGCACAGAAAGCTGGACTGTGTGCTTGAACCTTAATTGGATAAAAGCACAAAAATAAATACAACCAACCAACAAGACTAAAGTCTCAATGCCTGTATGTAGTTTGTATGGTGTTGTAATGATGTTAAAATCATAGTTTTATAAGCACTGGCCAGTGGAAAGACCCGACTGATTTGCTGGTGTGGTTCTGTGTGGATTCGGTTAAGTATGCATACATATACATATATATACATATATACACATATATATATATATATACATATATATATATATATACATATATATATACATATATATATACATATACATATATATATACATATACATATACATATATATATACATATACATATATATATACATATATATATATATACATATATATATATACATATACATATACATATACATATACATATACATATACATATATATATACATATATATATTGCTTTAAATTAGCTTTTAACTAATGATCGAAAAGGTTTCTGTTTACACTATTTGCTCATAATTAAGAAAAAATGTTTCAAAAAGTTTTAAAAAAGTTCTTGTAAATATCAGTCATACTGAAGACCACATATTCTCTGAACATAAAAGAAAGAAAAAATGCAATTTCAAATATTTACATTTTTTAAAAATAGATTTTATTTGCCTATATTATTTGTTCAGGATATATGGACGGAGTAGTGATGGATTTTACATTGGTTTCTACCAGTCACAGAAAAGATGGAGAGAGAAAACAAGACCAAAACCATAATCGTTATTCAGGCAATAACATCCTTCTTGAATGAACTGCTCACATGTTCTAAAGTAAAGTTTGTTTTATTAAACGACGCCTCTAGAACACATTGGTTTTTATCATCGGCTATTGGACGTGTGTCAGATGGTCATTCTGGCATATTTCTTTAGAGGAAACCCGCTGCTGCACATAGGCTACTATTTCCGATAAGCAGGAACGACAACACATACCACGACCTTTGATGAACCAGTTGGAACAGAAAATAGCCCGAACTGCAAAAGGATCCACTGAGAAGGATCGATCCGATGACAGATCGCTTCACCGATTGGCACGTTACCGTTTGAGCTACGTCACACTCCTCGCAAATTCTGTGTAAAAAAATAAAATAATATTGTTCTAATATCATTTAATAAGTGTTTTCTATAAGTTATATTCTAAAGAGAACGACATTTTAATAATATGTGCAGTTTGGGCTATTTTCCGTTGTAACCTGTAATCCACAACTGGTATATCAAAGGCCGTGGTATGTGCTGTCCTGTTTGTGATACAGAGCATATAAAAGACCCCTTGCTGCTTATCGGAAAGAGTAACATATGTGGCAGCAGCGGATTTCCTCTAAATCAAAATGTCAGAATGAATATATGAGTGACGTCCAATAGCCGATAAGATTAAAATCAATGTGCTCAAAAGGCGTCGTTAAATAAAACAAACTTACATTTTAATATAGTTGCTTTTTTTAGGCCAAACCTTTAGCTTACAAGTGTAGTGGTTAAGCTGTCGAAATCACTGTTGGTAGCTACAGGGATCAAATCTCAGACGAGGCAAGGTTTTATTTTAAAATATTAATACAGGCTCCAACCCAGAGCGAGTGCTCCACAATGCTGCGTGGTATATTGTACATGTTTAGAGTGACGTCATTATAATTTTGCAAAATGGCAAGAATCACGATGTTCTGTCCAGATCACTAGTGGCAGTCTTCATAACCAGCAACTATGAATGGGGGCAGGGCGCAACTATGGAGGAATTGTAATTGCTGCGTTGGCCTGTACTTGCGCTTACGGTTTTACACGAAAAATGTTCATTGCCCGAAAATTAGGGGGGATGCTTGCGCTGTGTGTGCCCCCCCC
>JAULBS010037594.1:0-10062 GCA_032355785.1 Symmetromphalus regularis
GTCCTATGTTCCAGTTTTTTTCATTACTTTGTTAAATAATAATTTAAAATATTACCCATTCATTCGTATAGGAAAAATGAAAATTTTTCACAGCAATGTTAAGGAGTTCATTACAAAGTGAGGTGAGGTGAAGTAATTTTTATACGGGTCCACATCCAATTTGGTTCGGTCCCGCTTTTTCAAAGTGAGGTACAAAATGTAACTACCCATTTTCAAAGTGAGGTAACTACCCATTTTAACATTCCAAACATTTCGGTCATTTCCGGTAATATTCGTATGTCATTCCTCATTTTTGCTTTAATAAATAAATCTTTACAAATATGACATTGATATTAAACGTATTTATAAAACAATAATCGCGTACCTTAAAAATACATTATACAAATAATTATCTAGCACACCCATTTTATATGAAGTCTGCAGAAAATAAAACATTGTGGTCTAAGTAATGCTGGCTCAAAATGAAAAACAATACTTTTGACTGCTATTTAAATAATATATAACCAAAAGACACACCAACCCAGAAAAAAATAGGACTTTTTTTTTTTGAAAAATATCAACCTTAATGATGTAAATTATATATTTTGTTTTTTATTTGTCAATATTTGTGTTCAAAGTAGCGTAAACAGACTATAGATCAGAATTATAAACAACAATACCAAAGCCAATCTGATTACTAAGGGCTGCACAAATCTTTTCCCTGTCCAATCAATTTTCCTTTTGTGTGTGTAAATTCTGGCTAGGGAGAACAAGGGAGAACCTGCATGTGGCTACTCTTACCAGTAAGCAGCAAGGGATCTTTTATATGCACTATCCCACATACCGGATAACACAAATCACGGTCTATGATAAACCAGTGTTGCACCACTGGTCAGTGCAAGTAGTGTACACCCACCCATTGAGCTTTGCTTTTGGTTAGAGTCGATACTGAGATTTAAAATGTCATGCCTCAACTGAGATTTGATCCCAATGCATGTAACTAAAAGCCAAGAGTCCAACAGCTAAACCACTGCACCACAGGCTATGCATAAACTCGTTTATGCCTGTTGAACAATCAACTTTTACCTGACAATAAAGGCTGTTTAACCCTATTAGCAGCAAGGTCTTTTATATGTCATTTCCCAAAGACAGCATAACTCATCTTTTGAGATAACATTAGTGAACTATTGGTGAGAACAGGAAACAGCCAAATGTGGAATCGATCCAACAACCCACTGTACATCAATCGGAAATTCTATCACTGAGTTACATACCAACTTTTTAATAAGACATTGGTGAAAATATCTATTGAGCGGATCCGCATTGCTGATCTAATTACAAACCCGCAGGCATCCAGGATAAATTCAATAAATGACTGGCCCTTATCACTCAACAATAACACTCCAGTATCTTCCTAACCAACGACTGTATTCATTCTGAAACCAACCAACAACGTGATGCAACTACTTACTAACCAGTGCATTTAGTGGAATGTGGGTTTTATTCATGTGAACAACTACACAAGAATGTTATTTAAAGACAATGACCTTACAATAAAGGCCACTATATTCAGCTACTACTGTATAACAGGTTTTTGGTGTACAGCTCAAGAGGTAGAATATCCAACCAAGGAGCAATCTATCACTGGATCGATTCCCTTCATCAGACCAATTTGGGCTACTTTTTTATCCAGCAAGTGGTCCATGATGGGTCTAACAAATGCTTTGGTATGTCCTATCCTGTGTGCAGTCAAGACAGTTTTTTTAAAAAGATCCCCAGTTGCTAATTGGAAAGAGTAATGTGATGATAGTGGGTTTCCTCCAAGGACCATGAGATACAAAAAGCTATATGTTTGACATCCTGACATCTGCTGAATAAACAATGTGCCGAGGTGTCATTAAAAAAAAACAATCTTTTCCTAATACAGCCGTTCTGACTTAAAATTACACATTGTTTACAATTTTTTGCTTAGAAGATAATAATTATTTTGACACATTCAATGCATTTCTGATCTTCCTAGTGCTTGTATAGCATAATTTTACATGGTATAGCAAAAGAGTGATTCAGAATTACAAGTAGCAAAACTGTCTTTAAAATCTAAAATAAATGTTTACTTACTTACAAGAGTGGAGAACTGGACGTGCAGAAAACAGTTATCCTGGAACACTGATGTTCAGTTGTAGGCCAATGCTAGAGCTTGAGAAATAATCTTTCTGCCTGTGTGCTATTGATTTTCACCGATACAAATACTAGGGGGCCATCTCAGGCACGTTGGAAGCCATTCGGTCTGTAATAGAAAGACGCAGCAGTATGCAAGAGGAAATTCAGTGGAACTTTCTCAAACAGAGCAATCTATCATTATGCCCAGACCAAGTTCCTGCGAGGTCTCTACAAGGGAATAGAGGTTCAGTGGACTTTTTGTCTAAATTGGAATTGTTTGAGATTTATAAAATATATTACTGCATTTGACATGCATGGTGTGAAATTCTAGCCAGCTTAAAATGAGTTATGTAAACTCATTTTACAGCAGAATCCTCTTAATTACTTAGGCATTTTGCCCAAATATTTTATGCAATTAACAGGATTATTCCTTAAATATCAGAAATACCCATTTAAAATCATATTAGTATTCTTGTACTACATGTAGCTAGTATAAAACCAAAGCACATTTACGTGTATCAAACATTAATCACAAAAATCTGAAATATTCAATATAGTAACAAATTCTTTGACCATGTAACCTGAATGCTATAGCAGATGCAAAAATTGTATCTGGTTATACTTTCTTTGTGGTCATTTTGTGATTATTTGATAAAAATGTTACGATCTACCATGGTTTTTCGTACTTTGGAAGAAAAGAAAAAAAGTTTTCTTCATTTTCTTATGCTATTAACCAGACTTTAAAAAGAAAGCATATGCAATTAAAAGAAATTATTTCTAAATATTTGCATACAAACGATTCTGTGCAGCAGAATATTATGTAAATAACAGGAATATGCTAATTGCTATTATCAGAAATGTAATTAAGTGGAGTTGACTGTATTTTAGCAGGAAATGTAGTCAGCACTCTGTGTATTTTTTTGTTTTTATTTTCGCTTTCTTTTCTTTCATTTTACTACAAATATTCAGTTTTAAAGTAACTCTCTGGTTAAGTAATTAAGTAAAATCAAATACATCTAGACACCCCCCCTGGAACCTCATGCCTTCCGCACTCATCCATTCTAAAAAAATGAATCCTCCCCATCCCACAAACAAATTCCAAGCTACAGCCCTGAGCAATGACTGTATTTTCTTTCAATCCTAAGTCAAATAATTTTTAAAAACCTAATCTCTAAATGAAAGCCTTTTAAAAAAATAATCACTTTATTTTTAAGCAAATAACAATCAACCACAAGCCTGTAATTTCAACTTGAAAAGATTCCTAAATTGGAGCTCATAACCTTAATGTCAATTTCACCTGCAAATAACAAAGCTGAATGCACAAGATTGGGTTTGAAATGTAATTTCCTTTCATCAGCATGCTATAGAGCACAGTTCAAAAAACAATGTGTGACTGGTTGATTACACCATCTTTAAACCTAACTGACCTTTAACAGAAAGGATTAACTTCAAAAGGCAAAATCTTGTGAACAAATTAATTTACAATCACCTGAGAGCATCACATGCACATTTCAAAGACATTCAGAAAAAGTGTGAAACATTTTTAGATAAATGAAAGCATGTAATACTGCATGTGCTAATGTCATTTAGAACGTAAACATTATTTCCACAAAGTAATTCAAATCAAACAATGATGTTCATTATCTTTGAACATTAAAAAATGTAGAAGAAAGATCTCTGCCCACTTCCAGCATGTAGGAGTAAGATGTCTGCCCACTTCCAGCATGTAGGAGTAAGATGTCTGCCCACTTCCAGCATGTAGGAATAAGATCTCAACCCACTTCCAGCACGTAGAAGTAAGATGCCTGCCCACTTCCAGCATGTAGGATTAAGATTTCAACCCACTTCCAGCATGTAGGAGTAATATGTCTGCCCACTTCCAGCATGTAGGAGTAAGATCTCAAACCATTTCCAGCATGTAGAAGTAAGATGTCTGCCCACTTCCAGCATATAGAAGTAAGATATCTGCCCACTTCCAGCATGTAGGAATAAGATCTCAACCCACTTCTAGCATGTAGGAGTAAGATGTCTGCCCACTTCCAGTATGCAAACATTAGAAACCTGCCCATTTTCAGTATGCAGAAGTAATATAACTGCCCACTTGCAAGTCAGATGTACATACCTTCTTCTAGCATACAGGAGTGACATACACTCCCATTTCCAGTATGTAAATGTAGGAGATATTTACCTACTTCAAGAATGCAAAATTTGGATACCTGTCCATTTCTACCATGTATATGTAGGAGTGACAAATTTGGCCACTTCCAGAATGCAAGAGTGACTTAAGCATGTTATGATATGATAATGTGTTTTTACCATGATTTTAAATTGGACAAAATACTGGCTGGAAGTGTGGCAAACCAAGCAAAGCACTACCCTTCATGTACACACCAAACATGTTTAGTCTGAATAATAACTGGCTATCAACTAGCCATGATTAATCCAAATTGTGCTTCTGTAGAAGTCTTGAATTAGCCCATGGGGGACATTAAGTAAATTCTGATGGTAATGAAGTAACTGGATTGGCTTATGCTGAGAGAGGATATTAAATAAAATAAATCAAATGTGTAGCAGCCAACGTATTTCTTAGATGAATCTTGCATTTCGAGAAAGGAATAAAACAGTGCTTTCACTTCATACGAGTTTAGCTTGCTGTGTCCCGTGGCTAAAATTATTCTGAAAAGTGCTTTATGCTATTTTTGGTGACTTAGACTATGGTCATACAAAATACAAGCATCCTGGATAGAAAAAAGGATAGGATTGTTTGTTTAATGACATCCCAGCATGCTGTTTTTATTGAGCAGCTATTAGGTGTCAAGACATATCCACTAATCCCACATAGGCTACTCTTTCTAATTAGTAGAAAGTGATCTTTTATATGCTCTTTTCCATAGACAGGACAGCACATAACACAGCCTTTGATAAACTAGTTGTGGACCACTGGCCAGTGTAAGTGACATACACCTATATCCATTAAGCCTTGAGGAGCACTCACTCTGGTTTGGAGCCGGTACATAAGATTATAAATGCCATGCCTCAACTTTTGAGATTTGATCCTAGTACCTACCAGACAACAGCTTAACCACTGTGTCATCAGGGCCTGTTTATCTGGATAGTTATCGAAATATAAATTGTAATAACCTTTAATTTTATATTCAGTAAAAGATACTGAAGGTCAAAAAGTATACCAGGAAAACATCACTCTGACCCACAAAAACAGTTATTGTATCCCATGGGATATATAAAATATCAAAACCATTTTGTTTATTTATTCAGCTCAGTCATGAATAAACAGAGAGTAGTAAGTTGGGGTGGAGAGTAACCCCTGAAACGGCCCACGACAATTAGTAATGCCATGGAGATTATGGTGGTTTTCATTCTTCACAGCACTTTTATTGCTGTGGACAAAAAAAAAATACTAGGTGTATTTTTTAAATTATTATTAAAAATATACTTTATGTCGAAAATGCCATGGATGCTATTTCTCCACAGCATTTATTTTGCCGTGAACATTGCATGGGTTGGGACAGTATATTCAAAATTCTTGTTGTAATAAAAGATAATTCATTTACTCATGAGTAAACTTGGAACCTTTAGAATTTAGGATGGGACCTACAGAAAAGAAACAGTTGAGTCCCTATTTCTGAAGCGTCAGCAAGCCCAGAAATTGTCCACGGTAATGCCATGGAGATTACCATGGAGTTTTTCATTATCCGTAGCACTTTTTTGTCACGAACAAATTATTTTTTTCAAGGGGTATTTTTTTCTTATTAACATGTAAACACTAAAATTGCTATAGAAAATGCCATGGACACTATTTCTCCAAAACATTTAAATTGCCATGGACATTTTCTTAATTGTAGGGGTTGTGTCAGGTAAACCCTATATGGCACTCCTCAAGGGAGTGTTGTAACGGAAACAAACACATGTTACTTATGTCCACATTGTGAGTGTTTCTCAAAACAAAACCAATTAACCTTATTGTGATGGTATTATTATTCAAATTTAACAGAATTACAACCCTGCAACCAGCTGCCAGACGAGTTAAAAATTGCATTTGCCTAATGAAAGCTGAATTAGCTTTGTCACACTATTCATGCTGTGGTTAAAGCAGATGAATAATAGAGGAGAAACATTAATGCTAAGCTGATAAGCAAGTCTGTAGACTTTAGAAAGCTGCCAATCCGATTAAATTTCCCACCTCCAGCCTGGATAATTTTGTATTTGGGTATTGAGGGCTTCTAATTATTACACTGATTTTACCAACATAAATCAACCTGTCTGCACAGATTACTTGAAACAATGCACAAAATGTGAATGAATGACAAAGCAAACACTTATGTGTGCATACACACGTATGGACATGTAGGGGTAGAAACTCATTGTTGAGGTGACCAAACTAAAATGTCAAGATGTCTGTGGTTCATAGTAACCTAAGACAGATTTTCAAAGTTGAGGGCATGGGGGGGGGGGAGTGGCTCATTTTTATGGGTGTTTAAAATGTGTTGTGCAAAACTTCAAGCACCACATGAATATTTACCCAAAATAAAAATTGGCAAAACAAATAGGGGGTTCGAGCCTCTCCTAGCCCCTCCAGCTCCTATGGGCCTGGTTCAAGATAAACATAATCATTGCTGGTCAGAAAAAAACATTGTTAGAAAATACAAACATTACAGTGCTTTTGATAAAGTAGATTTTTTTTCCCAATGAAATCAAATTGATGTTATAGCAAAGTTTGGCTTTCTTTTTCCATACTTCAAGAATACAAATTAAATTAGTAACGTTACATGGAGAAAAGGTCAGGACCAGCAACTGACCTCGAGACAGCCCAGGTATTCAAGGTTGTATAGCTCAAGATAACAAAGTTTAACTGTATATATGTGAATAAAATATCAAATTTTGCCATCGACCAATTCCAACTAACAATGGTATTGGACTGAACCTAATTTCTACAGGTCAAACTGACATAATCTTGAACCAGGAGATATTGTTATTTTATACTCAGTGTTTTCAGTAAAATACATGTATATCTACATTATCTTTATATCGAAATATATAGAAATGATCACACTAATGATTTAAATAATTAAAACAAACATTTTGTTTCAGTGGGATTCCTGGGAGGAGTGGGGGGATTTAGGCAGCAGATATGACAACTTTTGATTGGATTAAGCTAGCCCAATAGTCTGTCTAGAATTTCAGATAATTTTGACCCCTGTCTGTCTGCCGGTCAACAAATACCTATGTGTACATGAGTAACACTTATGTGATACATGTCTGATACTCTCTTCAATTATAATTTCTGTGAGAAAGTACACTTAAAAGATACCAAGCTAATGCCAAAAAGCAGTGGGTTTCCACTGAAGACTATGTGTCAGAATTAACAAATTTTTGACAATCAATAGCCAAGGATTAATAAATCAATGTGTTCTAGGTGTATCATTAAACAAAAACAAAATTCATAAAGGCGACTGTGACCCAGATTTGTTATATTTTTTAAGAAACTGAGCTAAATGCAAAAGAAGACCTAAACACACATGTTGACACCAACGCTACCACCATTAATAAAAGAATACCTACATATGTATGTGTTGCCTCTTACGGCTTTCATCAAAGCAAGACATTAAAATGACACTAATGTACTGAGTTTCTTAACATTATCTGAGATGCCATTGAAAAACATCTCCTTGAAACAGCAATATAATTAAGTCATTCAAGTATATCTCTTCGTTTTCACAGATATATTTCTTCAGAGGCAAAAAAAAAAAAAACAACACCAATAGTCATAAATGTAAAATTTCTTAGCATAGCTAGTTTAGGAGCTGCGGTTCTAAAACATCCCCAAAACTAGAGAAAACCATGGTTCAGATTTGCAGCATGATTCACTGGGTTTTAAATATTTTTCCATAAACAGAGGAAGAGATCAAAGAGAGATGGCTACAAGGCACGATCAGGCCCAATGGGAGCTTGTAAGTTGAACAGTGTCTTGGGGATAATCTCAGATATTTTGGTCACGTTTTGTGCAAAATGTATACTTTAAAACTGATCATGTGTAAAAAGAAAATTAACAGTACTGAGCCATGCAGACGTAAAGACCAGAAAATCTTGATTGAATCTGTGCCAAGTGAGACATGATAAATGGTCGGATAGCTTTAATTATACGATCCGACAGTTGCCCGAGTGCCTTGTCAAATACTGCTGATTTGCCGACACAGACCTTTAGTCAATGAGAATATAAAACCATGTAGTGTCTTGTGACTTACTGAATGCAGGCAGGATTTGACCTGTAGAAATCTAGTTAAATCTGACACCATGCAGTGACCATGCAAGCACAGTTTGACCTTTAGAAATCAGGTTCAATCCAATACCATGCAGTGACCCTATCTATGTCTTGTGACTTCCAGTATGGAAACAGCTCTTGTTTGCAGACATTAGGTTCCATATGATACCATACTGTGACCGTATCTCTGTCTTGCGACTTGCAGCATGTAAGCAGTCTAACTTGCAGACATTAGGTTTAATATGATACCATGCAGTGACCCTATCTATGTCTTGTGACTTGCAGCATGGAGGCAGAATTTGACCTGTAGAATTCAGGTTCAGTCTGACACCATGCAGACAGAGTTTGACCTGTAGAATTCAGGTTCAGTCTGACACCATGCAGACAGAATTTGACCTGTAGAATTCAGGTTCAGTCTGACACTATGCAGACAGAGTTTGACCTGTAGAATTCAGGTTCAATCTGACACCATGCTGTGACCATGCTTGCACAGTCTGACCTATAGAAATTAGGTTCAGTATAACATAACAATGTGCAGAATCCTATCTTGTGGTTTGAATTAAATGCTCAGAGTCCAATCTTTCGAAATCTAGCGCAATCTCACATACTGCAAATACCCTATCTACATCTTGTGGCTTTCAATCAAGAATCTATAGAAACTGGGTTCAATCTAACGTCAAATACATCAAGCTGTAATTTAATTACTAAAAAATGAGTTAATGAAATAATAAGCAAATTATCAAACCGACAAGGGAATAATCGAGCTACAGAATTGTTGGTACTTTCTGATAAACCAAGAGAAAAAAATTAATCAATAAAAATAGTATGTTAGATTTTGAACTATTTTGTTATTAATCCTGGGAATTTGTGTTAAATTAAAACAAATTTAATATATGGATATTGTACCAAATTGTTTAGATTTTGTAAACATACATAAAAAAAAAAATCTTCTGCACCACTTCTGCTTCAGTTAAACTTTTATGTATAGTCCCATCTTCAAATCCCAAGAAAAAAGCCATCCGAATGTGATAATAAATTAACAGCCATCTTCATTTTTCAATCAAGAAAATTCAATTTAAGCATGCTGTGTACATGAAAATAAACTGGTTACGTCAAGTACATTAGGACAGAATAAAAGAAAATTTGAAATATTTTCGTCTCATTTCAGCCTGAATTAAAACACATGAGTTAAACAAAATAGCACCTAATGGAAAAAGGAAATTTTTGACAGATTCACACTAATCCATTTTTATTTTACTTCCCTGATTACCAACAACAAACAATGATGTCATGAGTTAGTGCTAACATTTACTGGGGTTTTAATTACTGATTAATGATATTACAAGCTTGTATAGTTAGGACATCACATACTTCAATCTCTTTCTCCAAGAGGTGAGATGATCATTTGTCAACCAAGGGGTTCAAAAAATATTACAGAAAGTCAGTTTCCCTCGAAGAAGCTTGAGTTAATGCAAGCCTGGTGAGGTGAAGTATTTTTTTTATACGGGTCCACATCCAATTTGGTTCTGACCCGCCTCCCCCGGGTCCAATGTCCTAAGACTACGACACCGGGCCTGGGGCAGAGGTTAGTGTTAGTAGGAGACTCGAAACCCGCTGCTTTTTTCCATAAACAGCAAGGGATC
>JAULBS010037605.1:0-10062 GCA_032355785.1 Symmetromphalus regularis
AGCAGCAAGGGATCTTTTATATGCACCGTCCCACAGACAGGACAGCACATACCACAGCCTTTGATGAACCAGTTGTGAACCACTGGCAGGAACGGAAAATAACCCAAGCTGTAGATTTATACATTGATTCATAGTAGAGATTAAAATTATTTCTAGAGGTTCAGGTGCCAATTCCTTGAATTGTTCTGCAGAAGCCCATAGGTGATTAACGCTATTCTTTGTAGATGCCAACTCTAAAATGTGGTCATGATTGGTGACTTAGGCAACTGATTATTTCAATCCCTTCAGATTTGAAACTCTTATTTTATCTTGTTGAAAAAACTATTTGAAATGTATGTGGCTATTTACGAGGAGCAAAGCTGAATGATTGTTGATACTTCAGATGGTATTACAGAGAGCATTGATTTGTGTATACTTTCAGGAAGACCAGGAAATCTGGTGTAAACGTCCGGCACCAGAGTTTGTGATGGAAGCAGCAATAAAGCATGTGGAACATCTTCTTGATCTGCGGCTGATTCTCATGGAAAAGATGATGACTGAGTTCACGGTCGGGGTCGATATCTACTTGGCACAGGTCAAGGACGTCTCTGATGTAGAAGCACAGCGAGCACTGGTACATTCTGATTTTATTTTGTCCTAACAAAAAGTCAGTTTTTTAAAACTTAATTAATATTGGACATTATTTGTATTTTCTCATTTAGAATATCTATTTTAGCACATCCAGTGTGTGTCTGGTTGTTTTAGTGTTTGTAATTACTTGTAGTGTGTATTACATAAAGTTAAAGATATGCATCTCAAAATTAGTGTTTGTCTTTATTAGATATTTCAAAAGGTGTTATTACTGGTACACATTTATTCCTTTCCTTTAAGTAGACTACATAACACCTAATAATGTCATTAAACAATATCCAGGCACTTATAACCACAGATTAAGCAAAATCCTGGTGCTTATTAAACTGACATTACGTTAACTAGTTTGAGTTGACACCTAATAGCCACAATTTAAACAATGTCCTGTGATTATTAAACTGACATTACTTTAAGTAGACACCTAATAGCCACAATTTAAACAATGTCCTGTGATTATTAAACTGACATTACTTTAAGTAGACACCAAATAGCCACAATTTAAACAATGTCCTGTGATTATTAAACTGACATTACTTTAAGTTGACACCTAATAACCACAATTTAAACAATGTCCTGTGATTATTAAACTGACATTTCTTTATGTAGACACCTAATTTAGCCATAGATTAAACAGTATCCTGGCACTTACTAAACTAAAATTTCTTTCCTTTAATTTGATGCCTAATAACCACTAACTTTAATAAGTCATAAGGATTTCTCCAACCATTCTTTCTTCCACAGACATCAAGTCACCTACTTCCATTTGCATTTCAACATCTGCAGCAATTCCTTCATGCTTCGCACTTCAACTACACCATGCCTCTCCGGATGCGAAGCACAAACACAGAGAAAGATATGCATGGGTTTAATGAAAACTGCAATGGTGTAATTGATCCAAATGTCATTGCAAGTGTCGACTCCATCTGGCATTGTGGAGTCAACCGCAAATGTCCAGGTTTGTTTTATTGGGCAGAGTTTGCTCCCTTCTTTTATGAATTTGAGTTCTTATCTAAAGTTGTGGAATTTGAAAACAAAGATTTTGTTTTGTAACCAGGTTAAACAAATATCAAAAACATAACTGCTTTCTAAGTTAAATTTGTCCCAAGCTGTGAAAGGACAGAATTTGCATTTAGTAATTTTGACTACCTCCAAACCAACTTGTGTATCTACAATGTTGAAATCATTTCACAAGAGTTGTGTTTCACCTTCAAGTCTTAATAAATAGATTTACCTTGATGTTTCCCTTTGAATCTGTTATGTACAGTTAGTCTCAGTAGTCCAGTGGTAGGACATCGGACTCACAAGTTGAAGACTATGGTTCAAAACCTATTGGAGACTGGCTCACATTTGACTACATATCAAAATTACCAAATGTTTGGTATCCAGTAGCCCCCTTCCCCACTACACCTGCACTTTTGGAGTTATACATGTGGTATTTCAAACACTGAAGGCAAGATTCGTTGTTTAATGACACCCTAGTACATTATTTAATTAGGTGTCAGACATATGGTGTTTTGTCATACATGATCTTGAGAGGAAATTCATTACTTCTACATAGGCTTCTTTTTCCATTTAGCAGCTAGAAATCTTTTATATGCACTTTGCCACAAACAGGACAGCACATACCACAATCTTTGATAATTGTGGAATACACCTACCAGCTGAGCCTTGTGGAGCACTCACTCTGGGTTGGAGCCAGTATCAAGATTAAAAATCCCATGTGTCGACTGAGATTTGATCCCAGTACCTACAATCCATGAATCTTATAGCATAACCAATATACCACTGGAGCCGATAGAGCTATTTATAAATGTAGATCAGCTAAACTTTACCTACAATCCATGAATCTTATAGCATAACCAATACACCACTGGGGCCGATACAGCTATTTATAAATGTAGATCAACTAAACTTTTCCTACAATCCATGAATCTTATAGCATAACCAATATACCACTGGAGCCGATAGAGCTATTTATAAATGTAGGTCAGCTAAACTTTACCTATTACCAGCTGACTTATTAATAAGTTAATGCCACTGATTGCACCTTTAATTTGTTATCTTGTTACTCTAGTTTAGTATACTCATCTTCAGAATCTAATAATTGTTGTTTCATGCACTTGAAATACAATAATTTGTTAATAAATAAGCTGTTAATACACTGTCAATCATGGCTTGTATTTAATTATTTAATTTATATTATTAGGTATGCGAAAAAGGTCACAATCTCTGGATAGAAATGGAAGTAAAGAAAAATATCAACACCAATCAAATACAGCAGCATCAACCTCTGACCATGAACCAGAAACAGTTGATGAGACCCGTGCAGTATCTACATCACATGACAATACTATCAACTCTGACTCATCCAAATCTCTTGTAACTGATAAAAATGGAAGTCCATCCTACAACTTGGAGGCTGTTAAACCACCTGGAAAATTGCCAGAATTTGTGGTTCCAAAAATGCATACCTCTTCAGAATATCAGGTCAGAATGAGCAAACTAAAAGAGTCAAATTCTCTCTCTAGTTTAGAACTTGAAAATCACAAAGAGCCCAAGTTGTCTGGCTCGGAGCTATTGAGAACGCTGATGGCGACTGAAAGCAATAAACAGGCTAGTAAAGGAACATTTGCTTTGAGACCCGCTGGGTCTTTACAGTGGGATTTGCGCAAAAATAGGAGGTTATATGATTCAGGAATCAATTATAAGAAATTTGATTCGCAGATGTCTTCATCAGAAAATGAAAGCTCTTCTTGTGATGCAGATGATGATTTTAGTGATATTCCATCAAGGGAGGTTTTAAAAAGGAATGGACCTTTGGTGGATAGGAAGTTATGTGAAAGTGTTCCATTGCCGCCTCAAGCTATAATAAATGGTGGTAGTGGCAAGATGGTCATTGCTCTTAGCTCAAGTGATTCAGAATCCACTGATGTAGCCAGTCCAAGAAGGTTTGAATGCCTTGAGAAACAGTCTCAGACTCTTGGACCAATATTATCTAAGACATTCCTGTCTGCTCCTGGTAAAGAGTCTCGCGTTCCTTTGACCTTGTGCAGATCAAAAGATACATGTTCATCTGTGTTTTCTGTAGAGTGCAAACCAAAGGCACAACAAACATCACCTTTATCTTCCCATCAGGAATCTGTTCCCATTCATTCACAATCTAATGTGCTAACACCATCTACCTCACCCTTCACAAACGACAACAGTAATTCGTTTGTGGAAAATCTTCATCCTCACAGTGTTTCTTCTGTGAAGCTTGGTAACAAAGATCATAGCAATAAACTAACAACGGAGTCCTTCCAGCCATTTCCAACTTTAACATCTTTGTGTGCTGGTATCGGAAGAGGGTGCCTGTCTCCAAATTCCAGCTCTTGTAACTGTGTATCATCTCCCTGTTCTCAACAGACAACACCATCACCCATTGGCCGAGGTAGATCACCTACCATTTATTCACACAACACTGCAGATGCTTCAGGTTGTCCTGTTATTGGTAGAGGTCGATCTCCAGTATTACACACATCCAACACAATGAGTATGATCTCTCCTGGTTCTAAAAGAGCTGAATCGCCAAGTATTTACAGTAATGAAACAAGTTTTACCATCTCTCCACATGGTCGAGGTACAACTATTGATAATGATACAAGTGTTACCGTCTCACCACATGGTCGAGGTACAACTATTGATAATGATACAAATGTCACTATCTCACCACATGGTCGAGGTACAACTATTGATAATGATAGAAACGTCATGATCTCACCACATGGTCGAGGTACAACTATTGATAATGATACAAATGTCACTATCTCACCAAGTGGTCTTGGTACAATTCTGTCAAGTATTTCAGAAGATGAGACTTTCTATAGCCAATCTCCAATTACATTAGGAATCGTGGAAATGTTACCAAGGTCATTTGGAAGAGGAATTAAACTTTAATAATTTCATTTAATACGTTGAACAAATGGAGTTTACCAAACAAGCTCATGTATGTTACAGCATGTTTTAAGTGATGTGATCATGTGAAAGCAAATGATATATGATTGAAAACACAAAAGAACTTTGAAACCAAGAAATCAATATTGTTTCATTTTATCCCCAGCCACCCATACCTTATTAAGAGACAAACCAAGTCATATTTTGACTTCATTGTATTTGAAGTGAGATATTCAGTGTTAAATGTTTGAGAGCTATCCCTTAAATAAAGGTATTATACAGGAATGAATGAAAAATGATGCTCGTAATTATATCAATGTTTAATTGAGCATAAGTTTAAATATTTGCAATAATAATAGCTGGATAACAGTTTGTTACATGCTGTTGCTTGACACAACAGTAGGCAACAGTATTAGGCAGCAACAGACATTTAATGTTGTTGCATTATCAATATTTTTGTGATCTGTTTGTACTGGTGCACAGACTTGACACCTCCTTCATTTTGTACAAATAGATAAATATTGACAATAATTAGCAGTCCTTTATACACAGAGAGAAAATTGGTTGTTTTAACACCCCAGCACATTGTTTTATTCAGCAGCTGTTAAATGTCAGAAATATGGTGTTTTGTGACTTTAGAGGAAGACCATCAGGCCATGGTTTTTGATTAAAAGTTTCACAGATCTGCTGACGTGTTTACAAAAGTCCTGCTGGAAAAATAAGTCTTTTTTTTTTTCTCTGCCGGTTCACATGTTTTCATTCACGACCAAAAATAAATAATCCATAAACTCTTCATTGTTTTCTGTGGAAGTAAAATTGACGATTTTGGTTAGAAATGAGGGAATTTGTGACATATATGCATGTGAAATTTGATTGGAGTCTGACTGGTAGCCATTTTTTTTATAATATCACAATGTGCAAGAGTTCAGGTTCAGGAAGAGAGTTTGACATGACCATACCATATTAGTATTACGCATTTAAAACCCCCATATTTTTCCTCTTACTATGGCAAATTGGGCTTAGAAACCCCCCCCCCCAGAATTTTTCTCTCTCCCTTCTTTTTCCTCCTAAAACTCAACAAAATTTGCAAAAAAATCTGAAGCATTTAATCAAGAAACTATGGCCTTACCACCACATTGGCTGGTCTTTCCAAATTGCAACAAGGGATCTTTTATATGTTTTTTACCACAGACCAGATAGCACAAACCACAGCCTTTGAAACACCAGTTGTTGGAACACTGGTTGGTTTAAGAAGCATTCACTGTTGGAGCCTGTATCGAGATTAAAAACTGAAATTTGATCTCTACCTACCAGCTATGATTCCGACAGCTGTCCCTTATACAGATGCCAGTACTTAAAATGTCACAATAAAACAGCAAGTGTTTATAGTTTTCTGTTAAATTTTACTCAATATTTTTGTACCTACATTTAGCATTATTATTTACTTTTATATGATGCAAGCCATAATGGCACATTTATATTGTGCCTTATCTCATTCACCATTCTTAATGTTATGTTTTATATTTGCAAGTGAGCATTTATTTTGCATTAAGTGGTTTTTAGTTTTGTTTTGTTAAATCTGCTATAGATGTACATAGCAGTGCATCTTTTTATATACATACTAGTATACGTTTTTTTTTTTTAAATCATTATTCAATATGGAAAAAAAATCAACAGTTTTGATGAGTTGTCCATATTACAACAAGGCAGATCACAAAAGTTTAGGTTGATTTGAACTTCTTGTTTTTCATCTACTTCAGTTAGCCTACATTTTAAAAAAAGATTTCATCCATATTCTCCAACATACTATGTATATAAAATATTGTGAACAGCATAGCCATACCCAAATTCCATTTGCTTTTCATCATTGTTCCAGTTGAATCATGTTACTCACTTAGTTTCATTTAAAGACTTATTTTTTATATAATTATTTACGTTTGTTACTATTGAATACAGTTTTAATAAAGAAATCTGTTCAAAAATTGGTGTTTGCAATTTTATTTGTGTTTATTTGTGCATGCCTTTTCTCCAAAATGAGCCTACGAATTGGGTTTTAAAATATATTATTATTACATATAGATAATAAATATCTGTTTAATCTCACACCAGTACCAACCTTTTCATTACAGTGGCCCTTCTATTGTTAGTGGTCATTCTAGTAGAGTTGCATACTTGTAAATAATTTTTGAAATTTATATATTCACAATTCTGTGTTACATTACAGCCTTTCCTAACTGAGGGAACAAAGACGAGAAACTGTTTTGACAATATTTTAACTTAATAAGTTTTAATAGCTAAATTAATTATAGGGCAGGCCCGTAGGATGGGTTTTCAAAGGGGAGTGCTAATTTTTATGTGTATATAAAATGTGTTGTGCAGAACTGTGAATCTGCTCCTGAAATACAAACTGGAGAAAAAAGTGTGTGGGGGGCTTAGCCCCCATAGCCTCCCTGGCTTCTATGGGCCTGTAGGGAGTCTGTACCTTTTTAATGAAAATATAAAACAGAACTATATTAAATTGATGCATGGTCTGGATAAAAAAGCTTTTTCCAGAAAAAAAAGAAGTAAAAAAAGAAACAAACTTTGCAATGTACATTTTAGTGCAGATCTAAAAAAACACCTTGAAGATGCACATTCTAAATTATTTGAACAATAGATTGTGTTGAAATGATGGGTGGCGTCACGTCTATTTACATAATAAATAATGTCATCATTAGGCCTACTCTCTAAGTATTGTCAAATGCAATATAACTTTATTTATTTACCAGTATTATATTACTATATAGCACTGTTCTATAGAGGTGTTAAAAAATGAAAAAGTATATATATATATATATTAATAGCATTTTTGATAAAAGCATATTCCTCTTGTATAAAAGCCTACTACACTGAACCATTAAAAGCAAATGCATACAAAAATCTCCTTTTAATTGCACTTAAAAATACAGAAACCATAATTTTCATCTTCAAAAGTATGAACAAAATAAAACAGAGGCAGCTTAGCCTTATACCATTTTGAACATATCTTAAAACATTCAGGTTACATGGTCAAAGAATCTCTTTTTGATATATTTGGTGATTTATGTCATTGTTTGATAAATTTTCTTTGATTTTATACCACATCCTGCAAGATTAGTCACATGACCTCAAATTAGCATTTCTGATAAAATGAATAATTCTGTTAATGGCATAACATATTTATCCACCATGTATGTATATGTATCTATTTATATGCAGGACCAGATTTATGAGAGGGAAAAGAGATTGTTGTGAGCCTCATGGTCCAGTGGTAGGACATTGGACTTTCAAGTTGAAGACAGTGGTTCAAAACCCGTTAGAGGCTTGCCCACACTTGACAACATGTCAATATTATCAAATGTTTGACATCACGTAGCCCATGATTAATAAATCAATGTGCTTTAGTGGTGTCGTTAAATAACAACAAAAAAAAAATAAAAAAATGGATTGTAAGACAAGCAAATGTAAAAGATTTTGAAGAAAGGTGTGAAAGGCGGGGTTGCGTCCATGACCCTCCTCTCGCTACGTCAGTTATAGCGTCCCGTTCTTTAAGGGCATATGCTGTTGAACGTTATGAACCCACCACACACTATTCTGCAAACATTTGTGTATACATACCTTCCACTATTGCCATCTATCGCATAAAAGTATAATATTACGCTAAATATTATCGACGTGCCGCTCTACATAGATCTGTCGTTTAGCGACATTTTTGTCGTACGCCGGGCGCGTTCTCCGACATGTTGCACTGCAAGCTTTACATCTGTGGCAACATGTTCTGCCTGTTTTGTGTTTTGCTACTCCAGACTACCGCTTCTGGGTAAGTTTACATCTTTTTCTATCCTTCGGTCCGTCTATCCATCCATTTATCTTTTCATATTATCTCTTTACACGTCAATCTGATTTTCTAGATATTTGGTATGTACGTATTTTGAAATCATGAACTGTGCAAATTATATTTCGCAATACCAAATATTTAATGAATTAATTTAATATATATAATGAGTTTAATAACTTTTAATGATGTGCCTAATTTCACAAATTACAGGCGCGTGTGCAAGGAATGTTGGGGATCGAACCGCCATGCGTATTTAAAAAAGAAGAAAAAATATCCAGTTTCTTGAGGGTAGATGTTATTTTATACATTTTGGTCCTGCCCCCTAGCCCCCTCCCCTTTGCAATTTTCTTGGTATACCCGCGCCTGGGTTAACACTTTAATTAAAACATCTGTCGTTCAACCCTATTTTAATATATCGAATTAAAAGTGGTTTACTTTCATTCAAACATATTATTTTAATAATGGTCGTTGTTGCTAAATATTGTTTGCGCAGTATATTGACAAAATAGATGGTCGATAGTAATTAACTGATTTGGCTTAGGCTTGCAACCTAAATGTACATGTAAGTGTTATTCATAATCATGAACTGTGACTTTTATATATAGTTTAAAATCCAAAATGTCTTCTATCTAATTATTCAAAATTAAAAAAATAGCACTCTTTCCACATAGAACTTGGACGCCCTCTTTCCACATAGAGATGGGACGCCATTAAGAAATACCTATAAGAACCGGCCGGTTATAGAATGAGATTTGAACTAAAATCTTCAGATGATTTCCAATATCCTTGCTTTTCATAGATAATACTAGTAATAACCTATGTTATGTTTGTAGCATTCGTGTCACAGATAATATATACAATGTTATGAGTTATCGATGTTATCGATATATAGCGATACTGAGTGTTCCAATAACATTGCATCGACGGTAAATCAAACTGTCGATGACTATGACGAACATTACATTTTGACATCTAATGACCATTTGTTGAAAAATGTGCTAGAGTCATTAAAACATTCCATTCCAGTGGAGTATTTCCAATATTACATGATGTGGACCACGAGCTAGGTCTTGACCTCTTGACCATGTTGCTATTGGATCATTCATGTACTTGATATTGAACTAATAAAGCAGAATTCTTTCTATAGAGCTTAATTTATTGCACAATAACTACACGTACACCTGCCAACACCTGCAGCGTTATATAATATCCATAACAGCCATTCAGTTACACTCAGCAACTAAAACCTCTCCTGTCAGACATCACAGATATCACACATAATGAAGATAATACAGAAATATTTTTTTCATGTACAAAAATTCAATTACACTCAGCAACTAAAACCTCTTCTGTCAGACATCACAAATATCACACATAATGAAGATAATACAGAAATATTTTTTCTTGTACAAAAATTCAGTTACACTCGGCGACTAAAACCTTTCCTGTCAGACATCACAGATATCACAGATAATGAAGATAATACAGAAATATTTTTTCTTGTACAAAAATTCAGTTACACTCGGCAACTAAAACCTTTCCTGTCAGACATCACAGATATCACACATAATGAAGATAATACAGAAATATTTTTTCTTGTACAAAAATTCAGTTACACTCGGCAACTAAAACCTTTCCTGTCA
>JAULBS010037616.1:0-10062 GCA_032355785.1 Symmetromphalus regularis
ACACAAACTGGGGCTCCAACCTAGCTATTTTGGCGCCTATAAATTATAAACAGGCGCCATCTGGCTCCGATCCAAATATGTTAAGGCAGAGGGCTGATATATATAGATATATATATATATATATATGTTGCCATTACGATATGTGGAGATAGTGGGAAGTTGTACATGTGGTTTCAGTAGGTCTGTTCTAATCTTAATTGAAGGATTTTAAAGAATAACTAGTTTATATGAATTAACAAAAAAATATATTGTAATTTTTGTAATAATAATATGTTGTAGGTAATTATTAAATATAACGTTATAGGTAACATAACTTCATTATAATGATGATACAAAATTATATAAAAAATATATTGCTTAATTTAGAGAATAACTAACAATCTAAGAGTAGTTACAGATTATCTGTCCAGAGATGATTATTAATTTAAACAGCATTATTTCATAAAGGACTGATAATTCAAACTCCTCATAGTTATCCATTGTCACTTTTAACTTGTTATTGAAAATTAAATATTTTATTGTTATTTAAATTTCAGACATAACAGATGATATACCTATGTTCATTGTTGCCACAGCGTACATTACAATATTCATAAAAGAATAGTCCCAAGATAAAATTAAAATAACAAAATAGAAACATTGGGCTAATATTATTTGAAATAATATTAAATATATTTTTATCATACATTTTTTTTTTTTAAACTATCCACTGGAGATTTTGTGATGTTAAATTTATTTGTGACCCCCATTAATGTAGGAATCAATCTGCAAACTGTTCATTATTGAAAAAATATTACCCTCCATCTCTCAGACCATATTAGTAATAATAACTTTTCATCATCCATATTATAGAAGAATGTCATATTTTGAATAGTAAGGTCATACTGGAGTTAGCCCTGATGTAAAACTGCATTACCAGTTCACTTGAAGGATACCCTTTATATTGCATCACACGCACATGCAGAAGACATTCATTTTATTAAAATAAAACTCTAAATATTGGTATAAAATAGTTGGTTTTGATTTTATCCTTCATATAATTGTTATGACAATGGTGTTAGAAATCTGTTCATTTGTGTTTTGTTTTGCAGGACATCTGAAACAAGAAACATGGAAGGTGAATGATGTGTGGAACTACCTTCAGCTCATGTCATGTGTGAAAACAGAGAAACTACAGCAAAACTCAAAGTAATCTTTAATTAACCAGCCTTTCCTTCACGTGAAGATCTTTAAAACACTATTTATTGAACAAATATTTACTAGATAATTTTGTCTAAACTTAAAAAGGTCAATTTAATAGTGCAGTTACATTAATTTTGCTAAAATTATAAGTCATGTATGATTGAAACTAATTGTTCATTTAGACTTTTTTTTTAAACTGCCCAATATTTAGGTTTTGATTTTATCTACAAATTTAAATTTACTTATGCTTATGCTTAACAAAATGCTAATTTATAAACACGCATCACAAATTAGAAATATAATTATGTACTTATATGTGAAATACATTTTGTGAAGAAAGAACTTTTAGAAGAATTTTGATCTTGAATGATTTCAGACAAATGTATGAACTGTTAATCCTGTGTGCATACATTGGAGCTCATGTAGCCATCCGTCGCCACTACTACAGCATTGTACCCGCTCTGTTTGAACATGCAAGGTATGTAGTTACTTACATTATTCCATATTATTTTACATTTGTGTGTCAAGCCAAAATTCACAATGGACCTGGTCAGAGCAGATGTGCTTGACTAAAAGAGATTCCTAGATGTGGCAAGAGGACTTGCATGCCTCAGTGTCCATTCCTTGATGTGGCAAGAGGGCTTACATGTCTCAGTGTCCATTCCTAGATGTGGCAAGAGGGCTTACATGTCTCAGTGTCAATTCCTAGATGTATCAAGAGGGCTTACATGTCTCAGTGTCAATTCCTAGATGTGGCAAGAGGGCTTACATGTCTCAGTGTCAATTCCTAGATGTGGCAAGAATGCTTGCATGTCTCAGTGTCCATTCCTGGATGTGGCAAGAATGCTTGCATGTCTCAGTGTCCATTCCTAGATGTGGCCAGAGGGCTTGCATGTCTCAGTGTCCATTCCTAGATGTGGCAAGAATGCTTGCATGTCTCAGTGTCAATTCCTAGATGTGGCAAGAATGCTTGCATGTCTCAGTGTCCATTCCTAGATGTGGCAAGAGGGCTTGCATGTCTCAGTGACCCAGTGCTTAGCTAGCAGGAACTTCAAGTGAACTTCTGTCAGGTATTTGTGGAAGCTTAAAGACTAGACTAATTTGAACTAAGGGTGAGGTACCTACATAGAAACCTCAAATGCTGAAGTCAGAGGTATTCAGCCATATGGTGTATTCTAATAAACCTAAATACAGTGTGTCAACAGTCATCATCACTACTCTTTAATTAATAAGCAAATGAAAAAAAAGATGAATAAAATAACTAGTAAACTTCAGACAGTAAAGGTTACTTTTAATGATTTATGGTGGAATAGTATTTACAGATATTTGTTTTGATATCAAGATTATAGAGATGTATTTTTACATAAAACATTGTTTCAGTATAAATGTACAATAACTGGTGGTCCATCAGACCAGCAAATAGCTGCCATATAAAAGATCCCTTGCTGCTAAATGGAAAGAGTAGAAGAGTAGACTATGTGGCAGTAGTGGGTTTCATCTAAAAACCATGAGTTGCAAATACCCCATATGTCTGACACCTAATAAGCACTGAATAAACAATGTGTGTGGGAGTTGTTAAACAATCTTTTTGTTTTATCATATTTGTTTATCTCCTTTTATTCAATTTGTGGACAGTGAGTTTTGTGAAAATACTTCATTTATGACCATTTACATATTTGGACAGATTTTCAACCCACCCATTCACCTCCCATGTCTGTAAAGTTAAAATGTAAATTTTGATTGGATTTCAATGGACATTTTAAAGATTAAATTACTCAACTGGCATCGAGCCTCCTTCAACTCCCATCTCACACCAATGCTGTGTATGAGCAGGGAACATAAAAAATTGTAAATCATCCCAAAATATTGTGGAGGTGGACCATAATTAACTTTATTTTCTTAATTATTTTCTTTAACTGTTTGTAGTTCCTTGGTTCAGAAAGAGAAAATGGATCTCCCACTGTCAAGTGATCAATTACAATTGGAGTTGAATTCGTGGAAAACTATACACAGCAGTACTGCAGATAGGTAATATATGTGTGTATTTGTGTTTATTCATAGCAGATAACAGGTGAGACATGTCTTACTTTGTTCTTGTTTGCAAGTCATATGTGAGTCACTGTGGTAGTAGACATTGTTTTCTGGGTTATTTCAGGTACATAGTCTAATGTGCAAAATTTATGAACCTGAGTAAAAATACTTCTATCTGTCACCAGATCAGAGGTTATGATCTTTCAAAATTTAAATAGGTAAACCACATGAGAGTTTACCAAAATTCATCTCATTGCTATATCCTCAATTGTGGTGTAATAAATAAGAGAATGCATATAGCTGATAAAAACATTAGGTATGTGGCAATATGGGTTTATTTTTAGATCATATGTCAGAAATAGCCAGAAATAGCATGTTTAACACCTAACACCTGATTAAAACATGCTATGGAGATTTCAGTTTGTGGTAAAGTTTGTCTGTTAGCTGTTTTAATCCAACTTTTAAAGGGTTTGATAGGCACAAACAATGATTATTTAACTGAACACACTGTTAACACACTTGTTTAATATCAGTTTGACCAAGGAGAGTGTGACGACTGTAGATGAACACCAGCGATATAAAGTCATAATGAGCCGCCTTGGTCAGGAGACATCACCTGTTGAGCTTGGACCAGATTGTGTGGCCAGCTCTCACCTTCCATCACACTCTGATGTTCATGTGTCTATCATCACCGGACAGAGAGTTCAGGTTAGTACAGTCGACAAGTCCAGTCTTCACAATCCGTTGTTTGTAGGGTTACAACAGTTATTGAATGAAACAACAGCTGAGGGAACAACATCAAATGTAAAAATTCTATATGATAAATGCCATATATCATATATATGATATATATATAAGTGCTATTATGAAATTAGACCCCTGACAAAGAATGGTTTTGAGAGTGAGATGTGCCTGCTTGAAATGTTTTAAGCCGTATAATTAAAATAGTTTGGATGTTTCCCATTCCAGCATGTGGACAACAATTACTATATCAAAGGTTGTAGTGTTTACTGATGTAAAAGAATCCTTTTTACTATTAGAAAAAGGAGCATATGTGGTGATATTGTTTTCTATAGACCATGTGTCATAAATACCTTTAACAGAACTTACAAAACCTGTTTTTGTTACAGACGTGTTGCTACATACATTTACATTGTGTAAATACCTGTGTTTGACAACATAGTCTTCAGAAATCCAATCCCATGTTTAACAATGTGTTAATTAAACTAGATGCTGGGATGTTGTTAACCCTTTCACTTCTATGCTTATGTTACTTCTAGGACTGAGCCACATAGAAACTACATAATAATCAGCATTCAGTGTGCCATCAAGACACTATCACTAATATGCTGGTACACCGTAACTTGACAAAATCATTAAACATCCATTTGCTTTCATTTGTTTCTTTGAAAACAAGTTTTATATATTTTTTCATTGTTTGTGCATAAATATTTATGACTTAGTTTTCTGTTTTCCTTTCAACTTAATGTATGATGTATTATTATGAATTGATTTGTTTCAGGGCCTGTCTTACTTTTTGGAAGATGGAAAATCAGCAATTTCTGTAAATGAAGCACTCATGTGGGCAAAAGTGGATCCTTTTTCACCTCTAGGTTCTGGCATGAGAATTAATCCATTTTGATATATTACATATGAGGTTAATACACTATAAAGTAAATTAGTGTTACTCTAAAACAAATCACATAAAATGTTACTCTATAACAAATCACATAGAATGTCTTATACAGTGGACAGTGTCCAAACTGGTATTGGTTAAGCTGGATTTCTATATAAATTTAATGCTATTTCAAAGTCCTGTCAGATAGCAGTTCATTTATTAGGAATAAAAAGCTGCTTATGGATTATTTGTTAATGACACCCCTACTACAAGCCTTGATGGCGAAGTAGTTAAGCTGTCGGTCTCACGGCTGGTAGGTACTGGTAGGTACTAAGATCAAATCTCATTCAAGGCATGGGATTTTTAATCTTGATACCGGCTCTAACCCAGAGTGAGAGCTCCGCAAGCCTCAGTAGGTCACTTCACCAACCAGTGGTCCACAACTAGTTTATCAAAGGCTATGGTATGTGCTGTCCTGTCTGTGGGAAAGTGCATATAAAAGATCCCTTGCTACTAATTGGAAAGAGTAGCTTATGTGGTGGTATTCACCATATGGAAATTCAAGAATATAAGGACAGTGGTAGCAGGTTTCCTCTAAAGATCATGTGTCACAAAATACCAAATGTCAGACACCTAATAGCCGATGAATAAACAATGTGCTGGGGTGTTGTTAAACAAACAATCTTATCCATTTCCCCATCTACAAAAAATACATATTGGGTAGTGGGGTCATCTGTTATAATAAATTTGATTCCAGATGGAAATTCAAGAATATAAGGACCATTTATCTAGTTTTCCACACCAGCACCTTTATTGTACCAGTATGGTCTATCTTTGATAATGTATAGAAGAGAACAACAACCAGTAAATTCCCCAGTAATGAGATAATCAGTCTTTGAGATTTGTTCCTTGTAATGGTATTTGTTGCATAAAACAGTAATGATTTTTATAACAATTCATAACAAACCAGTACAGACATTTTAACCCTTGTTTTCATATAGACCAGCAGCCCAGAGGAGTATTCATGGTATAACCTAGCATATGCAGATATGGATGTCTGTTGGGGCCGCTCTGCTGCATGTGGGTCCTGGGAACAAGTAAACACTCATTAGATGTTTTACACATCCCCAGGACTCACGCACAGCAGAGGGGCTCCGGTAGACATTCATATCTGCATATGCTAGATTACATCATGATTGCTCCTGTGTTCAGATATTGGTACCTCATTTGTTTGACCAAAATGCTCTGGGCTGCTGCATTATATATAGTTGGAACACCTGGGTAAATATGAAACCCAATCTCAATCAGCATGTAAATTCACACATTTTGTCAGTCTGGTGAATCTGGAATCTGCTTTATGTAGCCACTGTATTTACATTCCACACCCCAAACATGTAAAACATCTAAGACATTAATGTAAATTTCATGTTTGAGTCTAGATTTTGTAAGTTTTTGGCTCTAGTACCAATATTCCAGTCCCTGTGCATATATAACACCCACACTAACCCAATGTAAATTACACATTTGAATGCAGATTTTTGTGAGTACTTGGTCCAAGTACCAACATGCTTAGTTCACTGGAGATGGAAGTGCAGAATAGCTGTCACGCCAGCCAGACATTCCAGATAAGGCATTCGTATTTTCAGTCTTCATTAACACAATCAGTCATTTAGGAGATAAACATATATGTACTCTGATTTCAGTTTTGAGGTACTTATTGTAGATTTGAAACCCCTAAATTATATTTTAAAATGAGTGTGTTAGCATGAGGTTTTCATTGTAACATTTAGGTGTTTGAAATCCATGATAACTACAAAGATCAGAGTATGTTTATCGCCATTCTACCATTGCTTTAAAACAACTTAATACTTGGAGCTGTTTCATTAAGTGCAGCAAATAGGAGTGAACAGGCTAGACATCGTTTAAAGCATCCAAACGTCAATGCAGTGATGTAAACAAAATTAACGTGAGGCACAAATCGGGCTCTTGCAGGTCTATGATATGTTTGTTTATTTTTCAGTTATTTAAATGAAATCTGACAAAATAACTGTTTATCAGTCGTGAGAATTATTTAGCAATGTTTTGTGATGCGTTTTTTCAATATAGTCTGCTTGTGTTTTACTGTACACATTTGTGCTTATGAAAAAGTAAAATATTAAACATATTTGGATGCCTGATAGTGGTTAAACTTCAGATGGTCTCTTAATGATTTGTTTCTTTGTATTAATTTCTGTTACATGATTGTTTTCTTGAAATTCTTGATTAACAAATGTAAAGAAACATTTTTAAAAATAGAATGAATGTAAAGAGGCTCATTGCCAACCAAGGGTCTTTACAATTCAAGCTTCATTTAAAAAAATGGCAGAATAGTGATGTCATGTTTGTTTGTAAACACCAATTCAAATTCCTACACAGTAAAGCGGCCTAATTATATTAGAGGTTGATCAACACTGGTTTATAATCTAGTTTTCAAAGTAGAATACAATATTTTCCAGTCATTGTAGAATGTCCATTCATTTATGTTATCTCTCGTTTATGTACACCTCAATGATTTCCACATCTGATTTTCTTCTTCTTTTTTTTCACCTGTTGACCACAAACAAACATAGTCTTTTTAATGGGACCAAATGTATCATTTCATAAAAATAAGCCATTTTTATGTATTGAAGCAGCATGTAATGTCTGGATATTCTCAAACTTTAATTACTGTAGCGTTTTTACAAACATGTTTTGTCTCTTTTGGAATCTTTATTTTCATTAAAAACCTCAAAACAGAAAAATATAAACTTTTAAGTGTACATCATTTTATTTTAAGCTGACTGGTTTTAATAATTTTCCAAATTACCTAATTAAAAGTTATATGCAACAAAACATATATGTATATGATCTTCTGGGCCTACCTCAAAACAACGCATTGCCATTTCATTTGTGAATTAAGGTCCATCGTTTGTAAACCTGTGGTAGACTGGTTTGTCAATGGTGAACTCCTGCAACTGAAGGGAAATAATTCTGTCAGCCTATAGATTTTTTATTTTAAAATTCACACTCATCGACTAAACATTCCAATAACACTGCCTCAATTGGTATATGTACTGATATATACTACTCAAAATTTGCTAGGGATCACTATTTAGGGCGATATTATATTTTGTGGCATGGGTATAATGCAAAAATTAAAAATGGTATGTATTCGAGGACATGTTTATTTCCTGAATTTCATTGCCATATAGCAAATTTGAACATTAGGTAACACGCGTTCTGTCATCAAAGAAGCACACAGCCCAAAATAGAGGTTTCAAAATTCATTCCAAGTCTTGAAAATTTTCCAAACGTTTCAATTACCAGCAACAACAACTGTCAGTAGCTTGTGTATGATCCTCGTGATGCAATCACAGCCTGGCAACGGTGTCTCATGCTTCTAATCTCTTCAGTGAGGGCATTTCCCAGTTCCACGAGAGTTGTTGGTTGGACTGGATGTCGCAAAATCGCCACCTGTAGCATGTTCCAAACATGCTCGATTGGGTTGAGATCAGGTGAGCATGCTGGCAAGTATACAGATGATGATCTCCTGTTGTGTGTAGTCCTCAACCACCCTGGCCTGATGAGGTCGAGCGTTGTCATCCATGAGGATAAACTGGGGTCTGATAGCACCAGCGTATGGTCTGATGTAGACGTCCAGGACCTCATCCCTGTAGCGTACGCTGGTTATCATGCCTCTCATCATGATGTGCAGGTCTGTTCTTCTACCTCTGCTGACACTAGCCCACACCACGATGGAGCCTCCACCATAGCAGTCATGTTCAGGGATGTTGGCATCTTGAAATCGCTCCCCACGTTTTCTCCACACTCGAGCATGTTGATCTGTAAAGTCAAGAAAGTACCTTGTCTCATCGGTGAAGCGTACAGGATCCCAATCATTATTATTAAAGTTGACGTGATCTTGTGCCAAGTCCAAATGCGCTTGTTTGTGAAGTCGGGGCAATGGAATGTGAATACATGCTCTCCTACACCCAAGACCACTTTGCCGAAGACGATTACGAACTGTTTGCGTAGAAATGTTAATGCCAACAGCATTCCTCAACTCATTTCGCTGAGTAGTCGCATTCACGAAGGGATGACGTCTGGCTTGCACCACAAGAAATCGGTCCTCTGTTGGCGTGGTTGCTTGTTGTTGACCACCAGCATGGCACTGGGTTGCTGAGCCATACATCTGAAAGCGATTCTATGCTCTGCTTATCACACTTTGGCTTACAACAAAGACGTTGGCAACCCTATGCTGTGAAGACCCACATTCCAGCATGCCCATGGCCGTAGCAAATTCTATGGTGGTCAACCGATGACGTTGACGTTGAGTAGGCATTGAGGACCTCAAATGCAGTAAAAATGTTCTCAAAACTAATGCTAACCTTTCAATAACATGTGCACGATGACACTGTCTCAGCAAGCCAGTACAGAGGTTATCAAGTTGAACGTGTATATCGTGACATCAAAGGCGCATGGTGATCACTCAATCATTTGATTGAGGCCGTTGTAGGGTTACCCATTAAGTGTAAATACATATATTTCAGTATAGGGTCACTGAATTTTATCATTCAAAAATGGTATGATCCCTAGCAAATTTTGAGTAGTACATATAATAAATAGTGTGATTAAATGCATGTTAAATATATATATTTATTAAAGTTATAGTCTTTTCAATAATTAACATAATATGTTTGTTAGAAAAAAATCATAATTTCAACGACACCCTTTGAAAAAGATTTGGTGTCAATAATTCTTGTCATGTTTTCTGCAAAATATTAGCCATTTTGGATTACAATTATTACAACAATAAAAACAAACATAATAATACATAATTTGAGGAATGATAACAGTAGTTTATATTTAAAACTAAATATTTGTTTAATGTCACTCTTGTGCATTGTTTATTCAGAGGCTACTGTCAGACGTACAGTGTAAATGAAAGGAGCTATTGATAGCAGAAACTGATTAAAGATGTTCAAAGTGTGGCTGTATTGGTGCTTTGTTACTAAAACATGTTAAATTATTTTAATTTTGTTATGTGAATATGTGTTAGAGGTCAGAGGTCAAGTATTTTTTATACGGGTCCACATCCAATTAGTGCACCGGGCCCGGGGCAGAGGTTAGTGTTAGTAAGAGACTCGAAACCCGCTGCTTTTTTCTATAAACAGCAAGGGATCTTTTATATGCACTATCCCACAGACAGAATA
>JAULBS010037627.1:0-10061 GCA_032355785.1 Symmetromphalus regularis
TGATACATTTGGCCAGAGAGTCAATAATTACCAATGTGTATCAGTTCTAAATCATAATTTCTGTGAGGGTGTTTGTTTATGTCATCATCGCAAGGGAGGTAGTGGTGGCATGTACAGTATTCATATTTGGTATACTACAGGCACTGATGCAAAAACATATCTGAAACAGAATTCCTTATTTTCTCCAAAAACATAATTACTTGTCTCCAAATAGCGCAGTTTATTAATTAAATGCATTTTTCATCCGCATTTTGGAAACAAAAATAGTCGATACCTGACTACACCGATATCTATATGTGATACACCAAATTAATTTTACTGCAGAGACAACCACCAGTCGATTTAATTGACAAAATAGCATGTTTTTTAAATAAAAAAATTTTGCTCTAATTCTCCGACAATTATGCGAGTTGAAGATTTATTACATATTTTGGGTTGATTTATTTATAATATTTATAACGATGAATTTTTTTATATGATCGATTCTAATTATATTTGGATATTTTCACAAAAACAGAAAATTACCGAACTCAATGGTATTTTTGGAGCACGATTATTCACTCTCCTTGGTCGAAATCTACAGGTGCGGTGAGGCGCGAGCGCTCGCCTTAAACGTGAAACCCTGCAACTGAACCATCAACAAGAAATTGGGCCAAAAACTTTTATAATCAAAACTGCTAATGCTATAAAATAAGAGCACATACAATTCATGTACAATTTAAGCTTACCTCAGAAACTTTCTCATCAAACTCCACGTCCATGGTTGATAGCTTGGTTTTCATGCCTTCCAGCTTCACGTCCATGTCTGTCATAGCCTGAGCAGACTCCGAGGTTGAGTTAGTCACTATGGCTTGTACTTCTCTTTTCACCTGAAACAGAAACAGTTGTTTTACCAACTCTGTTCATTACAACGTAAAGGGAAATGTTGCCATGTTTTTCACTAGATTATCCGTATGCAACTGATTACCCTAGTCCACCAGACTTGGAGAAAAAAAAAACCATGTTTTATCTTTTTTATACAATAATTGGACAATTCCACTATCATAGTAAAACCATCAAAACCTCAAACATCAGCTTTGGTTTCATTGTGGTGTTAGAAGCCATGATATCCAGTTTATTAAGTAAAATAAAGTTTGTTCCATTTAACGATGCCTCTAGAGCACATTAATTTTATCTTATCATCGGCTATTGGACGTCAATCTTATGATCATTCTGACATATTTCTTTAAAGGAAACCTTCTGCCGCCACATAGGCTACTCTTTCCGATAAGCAGCAAGGTATGCACATTCCCACAGACAGAACAGCACATACCATGGCCTTTGATGAACCAGTTGTGGACTAGAATGGAAAATAACCCAAACTGCAAACGGGTCTACTGAAAATGATCGATCCGATGACTGACCGCTTCACAGGTGGACAGGCTACCCGCTCCCCAGTTCATTACAGTGCACTGTGAGACATGTAAGACCATAAACAAGTTTTAGTTTAAATGAGATGTTTTGAAAACAAATTCGAACAATAAAATCAGTCTGGTTTCAGGCTGATTTCTGAATTAGAAAGGTAATGGCTTTCATTTTTTAACTATACTTAAGAAAATTAAGAACATTCTGAGAATTAGTCCCCTGACAACCATACCTTTTCTGTATTAGAAGCAATCTGTGATGCAATACCATTTATTGCTTGTTGGAGTGTGGACGTCGCTACTTGCAGCTTCTCCTGCACATCATCCACCTTCTCTGCTGTATTTTTCTCATGACTTTTCCTACAACACAAAATAAGTACTGTTACTTCTAGGAAAATATAACACATTTTCCTACAACACAAAATAAGTACTGTTACTTGTGGGGAAATATAACACAACATTTTCCTACAAACAAAATAAGTATCCTGGAGTAATCAGTTTTATTAAGTAGGGAAAACTTCTGCAACATGCGCAGTTGTAATTGCACAATCAATGTAACCTAATATTTTACCTTAGTTATATTACTATTAAAATCAACCAACAAATCATTCAAATATTATCTGTTTATATATTTTTAAAAACGAAATCGCTAACTGGTCTAATGTTGACATTTTATGAATTTCTCTCCTGAGCTGGTCTATTTTTAGAATGTGTTACAGTCTAATTGTCGTACTGTAAAGCATATGGATAACCATGTCGGTCATAAATCCATGATAAAAAAACAGAACCAGGTGAACTTGAAAATGTAAATAAAGTAATATATGAACATATTTATAAATTGTTTTTCACAAGCACGCTTGATTTATTCTTCAAGACAATGTGAGCACAAAAACACATCTCACAACCCTTTGCTCAATACAAAATTTAAAATGCCCCCAGTGGTTTCAATTATTTTTTACATTAAAATAAAAATTATTCATGTTTAATGAAAGACAGTTATTAAACACTTTTTTCAGTTTTTCATACTTTAAAATTATTCTTTAAGCCATGTCCAAACAAAAATCTTCATCAGTTTTTTGTTTTGTTTAACTGACGGAGTTGGGACAAAATGGACACTGATACGTTTTTTCTTCAAGCGAGTAATGTATGACACCTGATTTTCTACACTCAAGCAAACGACACATGTTTGTGAGCTTTGCCATTGACAATTGCTGCTTATTTTGGTATGTATTGATGTTGCAGGTTATTTAATGTGAATCTATAATGCCAAATGAGTGTTGTGTATCACTCAACCATATAAAAAGTTAATTTTTGAAAAAAATATTTCCCTATTTTTGTCTTCTGAAAGTGAAAACGTGTCTTTTTGTAACATAATTATTCCGATGTCACAGTTCACATCAGCACAGATTCGTTGTAAATAAACCGTACAAAAATAGATTGACTCCGGATTTAGGCCGGAAACTGATTATAAGCGATACTGTTACTTCTGGGAAAATATTAGTGAAATTATCGCAAAAAAATCAAAAATAGGATAAGATTACCTTGGACTCTTTCTTATTAAGAATATGCAATTAAAAGAAATTCTTTGCAATTGTTTGCATACAAATGGTTCTGTGCAACAGAATATTATGCAAATAACAGGAATATGCTATTATCAGGAAAAGTAAAGTTTGTTTTATTTAACGACGTCTCTAGAGCACACTGATTTTTATCTTATCATTGGCTATTGGACATCAATCATACGGTCATTCTGACATATTTTATTTTAGAGAAAATCTGCTGCTGCCACATAGGCTTCTCTTTCCACTAAGCAGCAAGGGTTCATTTACATGCACTGACCACAGATAGGACAGCACATACCACAGCCTTTGATGAACCAGTTGTGGACCACTGGTTGGAAAGGAAAATAGCCCAAACTGCAAATGAAGCCACTGAGAAGGATCGATCCAATGACCAACAGGTTCACAGGCATGGTACTGTTTGATCTACATCCCTCATCTATTATCAGGAATGCAATTAAGTGGACTTGACTGTACCTAGATGTGATCTCCGCAGCAAGGACTTTGTCGACCTGCTTTCTGTTCTCTTGTAGCTGTTGCTCCAACAGAGTAATGGCAGCGTCCAGTTTCAGAAAGGCTTCCTTGTTCTTTGATTGACAGAGCTAGCAACACAACAATTCAATAATGACAAGAAATCATTTTAAAATCCAAGATAATAATAATGTCTAGTTTTAATTGTAATATTTTTATCTGCACACATTAAAGAAAAAAAAAAAAAAAAAAGTAAAGTTTGTTTTAAACAAAATTTTAAATTTTAAAGCTATTTTAGAATAAAATAAATAAAAAGTTATAAAATATCAGTCAAATATTAAGTAAAATAAATAGTTCCCAGAAAATGTTTGGATTTTTTTTCTCACACACATTGAATAACTGCAAGTTAATAAATGTTTATAAAAAGATACAAGGTTTGTAGAAAGCTTTCAAAGTATTTTATGGTAGACAAAGACCATCTTAAAATAAAATGATTGAATATCTGACTATAATTACTATATATTTCATATTTAACACCCCTAGGGGTGTTACATTTTGTGAATTTAGAATTTATTGTTATTTATAGTTTTAAATAGTTTTTCACATTTAAATATTTTGTGCAATACAGATTACTAGTGTGTACATTCATTACATACTTTGGATACTCTGGCACATCATGGATTTATGCTGTGATAAATAATTTTTATTTTACAAAATAGCCTGGGCAGGTGGAGGGGGGATGTTAATTAGGTAGGGGCATTAAATAGGGAATATACAGTATGTCTCATACAATACTTTATAAGTATAAAAAATAGACCCAGTATTTAGAGTTTTAATACTGATTCACAAGTGTATAACATCACTAAATTGTCAGAATATCCCTTAAACCTTGTCTTGTATAGTGATATACAATATAGTTTTAAACAATAAATTTTAAATTCTGTCCATTTTTTCCCAATATCAAGCAATTCATAAACATTTTTAAAAAAGACAAAAAAAGAAAACATGATATAGTAACAATCATGACAAAAAATAATTCTGAAAATGGACATACATGTATGATAAAAATCATAACATGACAAATAACCATGCCCATTATTGATACCTAAGTTTTTTAACTGACATAATTAGAATGTTCCCATTGGAAGTTGTTATATACCTCAGTATTGGTCAAACTTCACTGTTTGAGAGGCACAGCGATTACTGCCTTGGATTCCTAGGAATCAAGAGGGCACCAAGGCAATTGTGAGGACACAGGGGCACAATAGCAAATGTGAGTTTCCTATGGAGTAAGCGGGGGAAAAGGGCACAGCAATATTTGCCTTTGTAAGAAACTGAGAAAGCATTGCAGCAAAGGGACAGGGTGGCATGGCAAATGCCTCAATGCCTTGGTGAAATTTGACCCTTAGTGATGAATTGCAAACAACTGTTATATATTTGTATATTTTCAAAATAAGAAATTTCTATATTTTAATATAATGAAAGTACTGGTGTGATAAAACTAAAGTGATATATACATGTAGTACGGACATAATATAATATGAATAATGAATAAAAACGCAATAAAAAGTAGTTATAAAAATAAACTGATGCAGATTCATATAATTTTATGATACTGAAACTGAAAATTTACCAAAATGTCAGAATAGTCATTTTCAAAACATTATTAATGTCTTCAGTGGTTGATCTAGGGGGTGGGGTGGCAGCGGTCCACCCCTCCCCCTAAATTTTTATCTTTTTTCATTATTATTTTTTAATGTCAAAGAATCCCCCCTCCTCCCAAATGGTCTTTGTAAATGTAATAAAATAAAATTGATTTGTAATTTTATCATTCCACCGTGTGGTTCACAGTTTAAAGAATTAACAACATTTAAACAAAAACAAACAAAAGTAATAATAATAAAAAAAAGATAGAAAGAAAGAAAAAAAAGAAAGCTAAACATGGCAAACAAACACACGTACATGTAAAGTGATGCAAGAAAATATTAACTGTGACAGCCAAATTTAAACATATTTCTTTAAGTTGCTCTAATACTGGCCACAAACAAAAATTAAAAGAAACAAACCAAAACCTACCTCAAAAATATCCTAAGATAATACAATATTGTTTGTTGTTTTTTAAAATCTTACTGACACAAATACTGAAACAGGCTAAACTCCACCCCTTTACAAACATAAATACACATTTTGAAATATGCTAATCATTGTAATGGCAACACTGAAATACGCATAAATGTATCATGTAAATGTATCATCTAAACCAAACTGTCTCTATTAAAGAACCTGTGACCTCTATTTGATTTTAGAACACAGCAACATTTAAAAAGAAAACAAATGGAGCCTATTTCTCTATATGTAATAAGATAGTACTTAATTTACCATACCAACACAAAATTAATGTAATACTGAAGAACTATAAAATGGTTACTATTTCTTGACTTGACATAAAATAGTACTAATTATCTAACTAATAAAAAGACAATATTTAAGAAGTAAAAAAACTGGGGACTATTTCTTGATAGTTTGAGAAGCAAATGTCCACCTAATGAAGAACAACACATGAGAGGGTGTAAAAGAGGTGAAAGCAATCAAAAATGTGATCTCGGCTTTCAGATCCTACCTTGCATTCTTCCTGGATATGAGCAAGGTGAAATATTATAATATTATTTATCAGTTGAAATAATTTATTAAATAATAGAATCTTTCTGAATACGAACAAGGTGAAATATTTCAATAGTATTTATCAATTAAAATAATGCAAATCTATCATTTGTTATTGTCCATACATTATCACACCTCAAAGAAAATAATTTAAAAATATGTATTCACAGTTAATAATAATTTAATAACAATAACTTTTCAAACAAAAAGGGTCAAATAATTAAAATTAATGCTTTTATCATGTATGTTTGCAGCCACTGAAATTCAGACACATTTATAACAACACCGAATTGGCATCGCTAAATCATTTTGTTAAGAATCCTGAATAAAATACATATATTTTTTTATAACGATATAATGATGCTGCAAACCAATTAAACAGCGGTTTACATGATGGCATTGCCAAGTGCTGCCACAAATTTTGAGAACTGTTAGGATATTTTCATAAGGACGGAATCCTCACTTCAGAGGTAATCAGTGATTTACCTGCGCATATCAGGTGGGACAGGTGTTTTTTTAAATAAAATACCATTTCAATGCATGAATTTAGTCAATCTGTTCGTGTATGTTCAGTTTCTATTGGATGGCTGTTCAAAAACATGTATGCCTTTCAATGCAGTTTTGAGGGTTTTCAAGCAGTATTTAAGTATTTTTCAAGCAATGTTTGTTCTTTCAATGTACCATGATGCCTTATCTACCATTACTTTGAGTTTCCAAGATGTTTTCTGCCATTCAACGCAGTTTTATGATTTTGCAAGCAGTATTAATACTTTCCAAGAAATATTATGCTTTATTTATTTCAATGTTCTTACCGTTATCTTTACTTTCCAAATAGTATTATGACTTTTCAACCATTATTTTGACTTTCCAAGATGTATTATGCCATTCTCAAATGAGCCTGATGACAGTGGTTCAAAACCTGTTGTAGGCTGGCTCATACTTGACTACGTGTCAAAATAACCAAATGTTTGACATCCAATAGGCGATGACCTTTAGTGGTGTCATTAAACAAAACAAACCAAAAAAAATTATTTTAAAAAATGCCATTCTCAAGCAAAACTGTGCCTCTTTACATGTACTGTCCACTCTAACAGTAAAGTGCCTTTAAAAACAGTACTGTTCCTTAATTCCAAATAGTGCTGTGCCTAGCATGACATAAAATTCTTTAAAGTTCTGTTAGTTCAAACAAATATAATAAAGCAATCAAATTCCAATTTACCTTTATTGTGTCTCTGATGCCAATAATCTCATCATCTGTCATCTTCTTGAGAGTTTGCCAGCGCTTCTCAATGTCATCTCGCATGCCGGTCTCATAGTCAGTGCGTGATTGCTGCTCCAACTGAATCGCCTACAAGTAACAATAAAACCAAACATCATTACAAGCACAAAAGTTTTTAAAATTTATTAATAGGCAATGTTTTTCTATTACATGAAAAGCTTTATCAACGACATCTTTGAAAGAATTGCTGCCGAAGCTTGTCATCTCTCACTACAATAAGCTATCTATCATCACTTCTCAAGAGATCCAGACCGCCGTCCATCTGCTTCTTCCCAGTGAGTTGTGTACAAGATCTAAGTCTATTAGAGCTACAATTTATCCAAGTTTCCAATCTGTCATTTAGAAAATAATTTTCTTTCAATATTAACTTTCTTAATTTAGCTAGGAAATAAAATTCTCGCTGAATTATGATGGCCAAAATGAGGTATCCCTTAAGATTCTGTGATTGATAACTCAAGTCTGGCTAGATCATATAATTTTATCTGGTATAACATCTGTCATTTGTAATTATTTCAATAATAAAATAGGAATAAATCGGTCTACAAAATAATGTCCATTATCCAATAGATTTTTTAATAAGCAACTGAAATATTAAAAAGATTCTTTGAACATGTACTTCAATAATGCCACTTTAAGAGGACATACATAATTTTTGTAAATTTCAGTGATATTTCTGATTATTTTATTCAACTATATTAAGAAATTCAAATGGGTCCTGCTTAAAAATCCTTCTTAAGATCAGTGTTAGGGCAAAGAACTGTATCATTAAAAATCCAAAATTCCAGATAAACATGGAAGATTTTCCTTTCTGTATACTGACAAACTTTTTCCACTGATAAATATATAGAGGATATAAAATAAGTTGCCATTTATTATTAAATGTCCTGAGTAAAATATTTGTTCTTTGTCACAAGCTTTAGCTCATGACAAAGGAAAATTATTTTATGAGGAACATAAAGTTAATAATAAATGGTAATGAGTTTGATATTCTATTTATTAACCCAGACAATTTTAATCACTCTACTCTTTAAACTTTCTAATTGTGAGACAGTTTAGAGAAATGCTATCCTGTAATGTTATGGATGATGATACATTGTACTTTTCCTAGTTTTAGTGAAGTCATTTGCACTTTTACAAATTATAATGACATCATATTTTGTATAGGTAAGCTTATTGGTCATAACGGCCAGAGTGACACAATGATATGCGCGGTTAAACCAATGCGGGATATTTCAGATGTGAAAATAACAAAAGTTATGTAACACATTATCAGTGCCTATTGGGGTAATACATTTTTTATCCCCACCCCTCCAGCACAAAACATAAATATAAGGTATTGGGGGGCAAACCTTCTCCAGTTGTACAGTTTTTTCTTGAATCTCTTCTCTTATTCTGATCTCTTTAGTGAGGATGTTCTTGTTCACTTCTTCCAATGACTCGGAAAGTTTTGCTTGCAGCTTCATTCTCTCACTCTCAGCTGCGTGTTCTCTCTCTCGGGCGATCATATCCAGCGCATGCATCGACTCCTCTCTCTTGCGATTCTGTTCTCCTATAGCTTGTTGCAGCTCATTAGATCTAAAATAGAAACAACCACAATGAAAATTAAAACAAAATGTCTCCTACATTTCAGTGGGTTTCTTTTTTTTTCTCTCTGTAATCTGATCACCACAATATTCCTAAAATGAAAATTAGGTGAATTAAAAAAAAGAAAATAGATAATAATAATTAAAAAAAACACTATTTATTTATTTAATGACCCCCCCCCAGCACTAAATTAAAGATCGGCTATTGGGGGTCACACTATGGCTAATTCAAATATTTATCCTAACATATATACATTTTTCCTAACATATAATACATACAAATCAATATCAAAATGTATACACAATATATTAACTTGAAACAAACTAAGTCAATGAAAAAAACTAATTTTCTGTAAAAATCAATCTAAATGATTACACCAAACCCTCATTTAAAAATACATTATCTCTAACAGGCTGAAGGTGAGGACAATCCACCAAATTATGACGCACTGTCAATATACACACACTGACAGTGCTCACAAGAGGTCCCTTTTTAAATGAAAAATATGAGTTACATGTAACTAGGTATGGCCAATACGAGAACGACACAAAACACGAGAACGACACAAAACAATTTCATCCTTCCTTGACTGTCTGTAGGACGACCACCAATCTCCCAAGACCGGCTTTATAGAATGAAGTTTGTTCACTCTCACATTGTTCCAATCACCCTGCCAGTTAGCTAAAACATACATTCGCATTAATGATTATTAGAAGTAGAATAGTTTTTACACGACCGTGCATCATGTATAGACGACAATGATTACACATGTGTGGAAGCTACACTTCCTCTTCCTTAGCCTTTGCTGCATTCAGGATGAAATTGCTGGCTAGGTTTTTCCACATCATGTTAAACCCAATGAGAATGTCTGGAACCAGTGAAATTGCTAAGTAGACTAGGTTTTTCCACATCATGTTAAACCCAATGAGAATGTCTGGAACCAGTGAAATTGCTAAGTAGACTAGGTTTTTCCACATCATGTTAAACCCAATGAGAATGTCTGGAACCAGTGAAATTGCTAAGTAGACTAGGTTTTTCCACATCATGTTAAACCCAATGAGAATGTCTGGAACCAGTGAAATTGCTAAGTAGACTAGGTTTTTC
>JAULBS010037635.1:0-10061 GCA_032355785.1 Symmetromphalus regularis
TCCAATAGCCGATGATAAGATAAAAATCAATGTGCTCTAGAGGCGTCGTTAAATAAAACAAACTTTACTTTTTTTTTTTTGAATACTGACTAGGGAGTATCCAAAGTAACACGCTTTCAATTTTAATGTTATCAATGCCATACAAATACAGGAGAAGACGACAGGCGCTAAATCGTAATATACATCGTGGACCCTGTTGATCGACCTTCTATATCCCCCCTTTTGACATTATGATCTTTCACTTAGCTGGGACTTCCAAAAAGCTCTAAAGCTGACCAACTGCCTAACAATCACGGTTTTTCTTATGTTCAAATAAACACGCTGAGAGCGAAACGAGAAAGTCAAACCTCAAAAGATTAAAACATCTTTCATGGTTTATTGGTATTTATTTGCAAAACATTAACACGAAAGTGACTAACACCCGAACGACCATCAAAACGACTTGAAGGCGACATAACATTAACAGAATACATTAACATATTTCACACGGGCACATCAAATAAATACAAAGACCGCAATTCGTCAAAACAAGATGTTAATGGGTTTCAACGTCTGTTAAATTTGCTATTTATTTGTCAGACTAACATTTTATTAATATAGTTTGTAAAATGTTTCAAGTCTAGACTTAAAGTGATATTATAGGGAGTCTAATAATTTAACATTTTTTGGTACTAAACCATACAACTTGAAACAAACTCCAGACCCGTAGGAACCGAGGGGCTGGAGGGGGTGTCTCAGACACCCATTTTTTTGGCCGTTTTTGTTTAATATGGTTTAAAATGTCTCAAGTAATAAGTAAACACGTCAGAATAACTATAAAAAGAGTTAAAATTTAAATGTTTTCCTTATGGTGCATCGCGCCTGCAGCGTTCGCGATTTCACACAACACATTTTATACACCCGTAAAAATTAGCCTCCACCCCCATCCCCACTTTGAAAATCCATCCTACGTTACTGAACTCTTAAATTTTTTATATTTCTACAGTTTAATTCTCATAACTTTTTATGTGGACTGCCATTTTAGCCTCGGATCAGTTTTTATTACTAGCCATTCTGAATTTGATAATGATGTCATACCAAATGTTTAAAAAGTAGTGATCATTGATACAAAAACATAGGATGATCTTTTATATATTGATAGTGTTAAAGGTTATCGTCATTCAATAAAAGATGTTTTGCCTGGTGCCTGTGTTTTGTCTTCAGAAATAATGACACAATTCAAAATTGCTAAAGTGGCAGTTCTCATAAAAACACTAAAAAGTAGACATGGCCGTAACTACATTGAGGAAAATGAGGCAAATGCCTCATACCGAAATTGATGATTTTTTTTATATACAAAGACCCCTCGCCCAAATGTTTTTGCATTGCTCCGCTCGGCGATTAAGTGTTTTTGCCTCATTAAAAAAAAAAAAGTTTTGTTACGGCCATGGTAGATCTTTTGATATATAATTTTTTCTAAAAGCATTATTTTATATGTGTTTTATTACTAAATGCTAATAAATTAATGAACACCCTATAAAGCTATTTAAAAAAAAATTAAATTCCTCCAATTTGTATTGAGTCGTCATTTCTAGACTGTTTAAATCTAAATCCAGACCTTTTGCAAGACATTCCGAATCTTTTTCATGAAATGAAATTTAAAATAATGTTATGTCTATACGAGTGCGTGATTTTAACAGTATTTGTACGTTGTCATCCTATTTTTAGTGATGCAGTGGACTTACAGGAAATGCGGGTAACATTGCTGTTCTGAAACTCATTCGCGAATGCATGTCATCACATAGTCCAGAATATGGACAGACTGCTTATTGATTATCAGTCCGACAAGTCTGGGATGTATACCCATAATAGTGCAAGGACTATTATGCTTTGGTTTCCGACCAAAACATTACAAGAAATATCTAGATATACAATAAAATTTCAACTTACGCGCTTATTACATCCCATTTCACAATAAATCCAACAACATCCATTGATTGTCGTCTATAACCGCTGACAAATTTAAAAAAATGGCTGTCGAACAAATACAAGAACAAGTACGAAACTTTCAGTTCACCCGCTAGCTCTGTACCGCCCTGTCGGTCCTGTTAAATGCCAGAAAGAACGAGATGCGTCGTTTCACTTTTGTACCGTTTAATGTACACATAAAGAAATAAATAAGGCGGTGCCAATATAGTATTTAATATTAAAACGTATTCATTCAGACAGGCATAAATGTTTATTAAAATAAATAAAATACCTACAAAAAAAATAAAAATAAATAAACCTCTTAAAGGTGAACTAAAAAAAGAAAAGAATCCAAAACTGCTTCAGGTGTAAGATAGGTCAGTAATCTGTTTGAAACTTTTTTCTTTTTTAGTTATTATTATTATTTGAATTAATTTTCCAAGCCTCAGGGATAGTGTAAACACATCCATTGGACTGTACGCTTTCTTACATTTTGGAACAAAACAAAAATCTATGCCTTAAAATGCTAGAATATATTTAAATACCGTTGCTTGTTACAACATATCATTTACACGTTTAATTAACTCATCTGTTTAGGGCAAATTTACACTTACACTTTGCAAACTGGTAAATAATTGCGAAATTGTATAACATGCTGAAGACAATCAGTTCGATACCGACGCCAGTACTGCGCACAACATAAACAGTTTACCAACAGTGATGAGAATATACGATCTGTTTAACAGCAGGAAATGAAAAAAAAAAGTGTCTAATGACAACCCAGTACATAGTTCCAACTAGAGACGATACATACCTATACATAAGAAATTGGTCCCACATATCTGTTATCAAATTGTCACTGATTAAGCAATATACCGCAATAACATTAAACGTTTGTAAGATTACAGAATCAGTAACATGGACATACGTAGGCCTACGTAAGTAAAATGGACATGGAAAATTACAGAATCCGTAAAATGGACGTTCGTAAGATTACATAATCAGTAAAATGGACGTATGCAGGCTTACATAATTAGTAAAATGGACATACGTAAACCTACATAAGTAAAATGGACATATGTAAAATTACAGAATCCGCAAAATGGACGTTCGTAGGCCTACATAAATAAAATGGACGTTTGTAAGATTACAGAATCAGTAAAATGGACATACGTAGGCCTACATAAGTAAAATAGACATATGTAAAATTACAGAATCAGTAAAATGGACGTACGTAAGCCTATAAAATCAGTAAAATGGACAAATGTAAGCCTACAGAATCAGTCAAGTGGACGAATGTAAGACTACAGAATCAGTCAAATGGACGAACGTAAGCCTACAGACTGAATGCTAATAATTTTATCCCATCAGTTGGAATTTAAATCGATTAACGATTAGTTAAGAATGCAAACTAATTAATTTTCACTTAGTCTATTTTGAGTATATCCCTCCCATTAAGGAAATATCCGAGGTTTGACAAAATTAATGGTCTGGAAAGCCATTAGCCGCCCATGAGGCTAGATCCAGTGACCTAATTAGTATAGTAATGACATCACGTCGAGATGTTTCCATTACCGGTCTAAAAACCACTAACGCGTGTCAGTCAAGGGATTTTACACCAAATGCTTCCATTACCGAAACCAAAAGGTTCAGATATTTATAACGGGAGTTCAATCCCGCTCTATAGAGGTTTTTTTTTCTGCAGATTTAAAAAAATGATTGTCAGTAGCGGACATACAGAGGGGGTTTAGGGGGTATAAACACCCCCTTTGTTTTTCTAAGAAATGATTTTTCACTTCGTGTAGAAAAAGAGGAAATGAGCAGAAACGGACGTAATACGTCTTTATTACTATACTTACATATTTAGGTTCCCTACATAAGTTAAATAGTCAATATTGCTTGAAAATGTTTAAAAAATAAATAAATCTACATTTGAACCCCCACATTCCTTAAAACATGTGCCCGCGCCTGATTGTATCTAGATTTTTTGAGAGCAGGTAATTAAAAATGGGTAATTTCTAAATTAAAAATTAATAATTTTCATTATTTGCGCACATAATGTAAACTAATTGAAAATACTGTTTAAAAGTTTAATTTTGTTTAACAAATTCCTTATATACATTTAGAGTTTATGCACGTTTATTTACGTTTCACATTCAACCCCTGAAATTGCCAGCGACAATCGGCAATGCCATGAAGTTTTTCATTCTCCGCGGCACTTTTTCTGCGGCGGACTAATTTTCTTTCTGTGTATTTTATTATTATTATTATTAAAAATAATGTATATTTTACGCAAAAATTGCCGTGGAAAATGCTGTCGACACTATTTCTTCACAGCATTTATTTTGCCGTGGACATTTTCTTAATTGCAGGGGCGCATATTATATACCATGTGTGCTCTTAATGATGCATGCGCAGAATGATTTATTGAAATACCCCGTTATTCGTTAGACCGATGTTTTAGAGTTTATGTGGTTTTCATAAAACGTAGCACATAATTGAAACAGAACAATAACACATCATGTAGGCCTACACGAAGCAAACTTGGAAGATCTATTCTAAATGGTTAAATATTTAAAATATTGTATCATTAACAAACATTATATCATTTTATGTAGGTTCTGATTATCATAATATTAATAAAAGACTACATTTCACACACACAAAATCAATTTAACAATTAATGTATCCACCATTGACAAGGGCGAAAATCGATTCCTGGCAGTGGGGAGGGGGTGGTACGGAATATCCCCCCGTCCAAAAAGAGGGGGCGGGGAGGCTGAGCGTCCCCCTGTCCAAAACGTGGGGCAAGTGTCTCCCCTGATTGACGCCATTATGTACCCCGTATACTTCGGTATAATTATTTGCGCTAAGATCACATGGTTAAGTGTTATATTTATACAATAAAGAGAAATACTGGTAAAGATCATTATTTAGGCACTTTAATTTGAGTTTTTCGAAGGAAAAAGTGGTGCGATAATTATAAAAGCACCCTATGTCCAAAAAGGGGGAATGGGGTGCGGGGGGAAGACGTGGCCCCCCATCCCCCCTGGATTAATAACCATGACCATGAATAAATTTCTTGGATGGAATATGTTTCTATATAATTGTTTATAAAACAACATCAAGAAGAAGAAGGAAAAAAATAAACACACGAAAAAACACCCAGCAGCAACCTATTTAACATGCTCCCCATAGGCTATTTTTGATAATAACGTTAGAAACTAACACTGAGCCAATTAATCCATATAACACGATTATGTCCATTTCCTTATTAATAACAAACACATTTCTTAGCGACAATGTTTTCCTACATACACGCTAACCAACATACAGACGGTCACGTGTTTACAGTTTGCTGTCAGACAAACTTTCAAAGAAGCTCAAATAATCGTATAATCTGTCAATAATCCAAACTGAAATCCTAATCACGTGGTTTACTAGAAGTTTTCAGTTTAGCACTGTCATGTGTTATACAAAGTAATTAAAATAAGGATGACAGATGGTGCTCTTGTCGTGGGAAATTTAGGAAAACACAGATAACAAGTACGATATCAACTTCTTAAAGACACTGATCCCTGTTATAAGACATGCAAGAAAGTTTCGGTCTTTTTAAACTGGTAAACATAGGCGGATCTAAGAATTTTTAAATTAAAAAGTGAATGAAGAAAATAAAAAAATCCATTTATCAATATCTAATTCTTGATTACCTCCTGCATTAATTAACAAAAAATATTTGGACCCCCACCCCTTTCAAAACTTCTGCATCCGCCTGTGATAAAAATTACACATTAATTACTTTTTGCTTTTTAATTTTTTGCTAAAACTATCCATTGTGGTACATTTAACTTATATCGCGGCTCATAGGTAATGAGATCAAATCTCAGTCGAGACTTTTTAATCTCGATACCAGCTCATATTCAGTGTTAATATTCCTCAAGACTCAATGAATATATGTACACCAGTTGTACTGTGATCCACAGCTGGTTTATCAAAGGTCATGATTTGTTCTCTCCTGTCTGTGTGAAAGTGTATATAAAAAAATCCCTCGCGACTTATTGGTACTAGTATGCCAGCAGCCCGTTTCGTGTCTCCTACTAACATTAATCTCTGACCTGGACAGACAGCATAGGAAGGTGAATTGTCTGTCCAGGAATGCGTGCTTAAACCTTAATTGCAAATAAGTACGAAAATATGTACAACCAACAGCATCCAACCAAACCAACCAACCAACCAACCAACCAACCAACCAACCAACCAACGTGTTTGTACTAAGTTGTGTTTCAAAATACATTTTACACGAAATACCAAAGGCACGTCCCATATTACCTTTTTAAACTCTCTGGCACTTGTTACTAGAAAATGAAAAAATATTTTCGGCTATTGAAGTCCTTTCTAACATTACAAAGAAACATTACAACGAAACATTACAAAGAAACAACGAAATGCCTTGTTAAACCAATGCTGATATTTTTTCAGTTAGGAAAATAACAAATATGTACCAGGTTAGGAGTACCCACTTCAGTGATACAATTTAATATTGTGAAAAGGTCCGTGTCCCTGATTAAAACGCAATAAAAGTTCTGGAGGATCGTATATTCTAGGACATTCATTCCTGTTTTGATTTTTGGGAGGATGTGGTGTTGCATTAAATCCCTAAGGGGCCGTTCACAATTATCAACATTTTCACAAGTGTACAAAGAGTACTCTTTTTTTGCTACCCCCCTCCCACCTAAAAGTATACATTAAAATATTGATTTTGCAACAAGATCAGAACAGTTATTGGCAAAATCAGCAATAGAAATTAAAGGATTAGAACCTATAAAAGGACGTCATCAACATTTTCAGCAGATAAAAACAATCACTGTCGTTTTGAGGGTACATTCCCCATTGGCAGGTAAAGTTTGTTGTGTAATGTCAATGGCCTAGTGAGTTTAATGCAGGGACTATGGTCAATGGGCCTACATAAGAGAACATAGCCAAATTAATTGTAGTCTGAGGCCAATTGGCACTGCGGTGCATAGCGGCAGACGAAAGAACTACCAGTTTCAATAAAAGCTGGAATGGCTATTTGGTTCGACATTTTCTTTCAATTTTAAACACGTACGCTGACATTTAACACTCATCCCCCCCCCACCCCAACCCCAGCGTACAGTTTGTAATTGTTACATTGTTGATAATTGTGAATGGCCCCTAAAAAGCTGTGTTTTTTTCCCGGCAGAATATGTTGCCATGATGACTCAATATACCACCTGATATGGTTATCAATTATCATGAACCCGTAGACCGTATTTCTCATTTTACATCTTTAACGCATTACATTAACATAAATACACATTATATTAACATAAATAGGTACACCTATGACATATACGCCTTGAGGGGTGACACACCACACAAAACCTAACTAACACCATGTTATTAGAGATACACGCCGCCTGCGCTCCTTGTTGCCGTCGTAGTTACACATGGGTGGTGTTGTTGACTCGAGTCATTGTGAGGACGTCGCTTTCACTGGGGTTTGTAATTGCTCAAGCTTTGAACAGCGAGCTGTGTGTACGTGATGAACAGTATCTTCCCGAACGAACTATTGTTGCTGACAATGACACCTCCTTTCACGAATTCAAGTGCGTGGGTCGAGGGCTATTAAGCAGATAAAGAGGTTCTTGGAGTTTAACAGTAGCTTTGTCAGTCCTCAAGTTCGTCAAAAAGGTTGAAGATCAGTTAATAATGGTGTATATGAAATAAAGTTTTATACAGTGGTGTTATGTTATTCTTTTTAAAATGTTTAATATCGATGGAACGAAAGGGAGAGAGGCAAACTAAGGACGGATATATGAATTTCAAAGGAGGGTGAGACAATGTTTTTCATTTAGAGGGAGGAGGGGGGTCACTAGCTATGGATACAGATGTACAACCGAAAATAGAAATGGTTCTACTCCCCTTCACCCTCCCAAGATCCAGATGGGGAAAAAGAGGCGGGGTGGGGGAAGGGGTATGGGGTGGTGGTGCATATAAAATACATAGCCAGTTAACTTACAATAATGTTTATATTACGAATAATTATGTTTTCAAAACAATTTTATAAGATCCTTAAGGTAAATAATACTAAAAGCAAAATAAATAAAATACCATTTAAAAAAAGAAAGATTAGAATGGCTCCATTTTACTATCATGTAGGTAGGATTCGATTTTTGGGACACTTATTTTTAGGCCTTTTAACAAACCCCCAATTTTTTAAAACTTTTATATTACAGGAATAAATCACATAAATACAACCACACTCTTAAAATATACATTTCTGATAAAACATGTTTTATGAGGACTGTCACTTTTAATTCTGACCCACGATTGTGATACTAACCATTTCGAATTTGATAAAGTGTCACATCCAGTGCCAACGCCACAATATCTTGCTCCCTAGGCAATGCCAGCTACTTGCACTTCCCACCAAAACATTTTTTAAAGATGTTTTGTAGAAATTATTTAAAAAACCCCACAAAACTTGAAACTGTTAAATTATTTTTTATTTTTTCTTAAAACATCTAATTTGTATAAAACTATGATCCATAAAGGTTAGCACTGCGCACCTTTGAGGTCTGCACATTAGGCGGCTGCCATGTTGGCGTAATAGTAGTGCCGAGCCTGATCACACTAAATGTGCAAAACACACATAAATTATATGTAACCATTAGGACAATGATTAAACTTTAATAAAGTAGAAATTGGGTTATCTTTTATAATTACATGATACTGTCTCACCCAACAATGTTTAACTATTATTATTTGGTCGTAACGATGTTAGGACCATCTCGAAATCACAAACAAAATTAATTCATTCGTCCCCGATTCAAATGAAAACTGTAAATCCACGCAAGACGGAAATATTTTGACAAAGCTCCGCATATGCATGGCTGTTACCATAGCGATGTAAACATATCTTTACTCGTACCTTTTTGTGTAATTATGATATAGAACCACGTCAAACCCAAAATCTCATCCAACTTCACGCACCAGATACGACCGCTGTTACTACAATAATGTAAACATTATCAGTATAAACCTTTTTATATAATGATAAATACAGATATTTTCCTGCACAGGGAACCACAAGCATCTCCATGCCCCAAATAAGAATACTGTTACTATAGTGAAAGTAAATTTTGTTTTATTTAACGATGCCTCTGGAGCAGATTGATTTTTTTCTTATCATCGGCTATTGGACGTCGATCATATGGTCATTCTGACAGTTTTATTTAGAGGAAACCCGCTATCGCCATATAGGCTACTCTTTCCGGTAAGCAGCAAAGGGTCTTTTAAATGCACTTTCCCACAGACAGAACACCACATACCACGGCCTTTAATGAACCAGTTGTGGACCACTGGCTGGAACCGAAAATAGCCCAAACTGCTCTCACACAAGACGACGATTACTGTAGTGATATAAACATTATCTTTATACTTTTTATGTAGTTATACATATAGATCCACGCAACATCCATCTTCAAAAGCGTTTTTAAATTAAAAAATGTTATAGTCACAAACGGCTGTATAGCATCACAAACAAACTGTTTCAATTATACTGGTTTGTGTTGCGAGCAATTAATGATGTGAAAATAAATAATGACCAAGTTAGATTTTGTTCTTTTAATCAGCCGGTACGAGTTCAGGTTTCTTTTTGAATGGATCTTAATTTTTTTTATAGAGAATTCTAAACGGCGTCTCGAGTGATACCGTATATGTTACAACAAGTATTTTGAAACGTACGTCACCATGCTCAGTTAGCATTTAACTGCTATTTTAAAACCTACACGTTTTGAAAATGGGCGTAAATCTCGAGGGGACGGTGGAACACATCCCCCTCCCCCACTCTTGTGACAGGGGGAACGCCTATATAATTATCCGCCACATTTTGCTTTAAAAAAATTGAAATTGAAATGCCTAAATTACCAGTATTTCAACTTATTGTATCAATGTAACATTTAAACATGTGGTCTTAGCGTAAATGTACCGAAGTACGCAGGAGGTCTATAATGTCGTCAATCCTGAGGGGGGGGGGGGGATGGTGGAGGGGGCCCCATCACCCCATTTTTTAGCACGAGGAAGCTCCGTCC